>JAODVQ020116382.1:3115-71681 GCA_025400075.2 Phenganax stokvisi
GGACGGGATTCGTTCGCACGCGTCCGCGCCGGAGGCGCGGCCGTGCCGCCGAGATTCCGTTGTGTCGCCCTCGCGCCGCTCGGCTTGATGGCGCTTCGCGCTGGACGGGATTCGTTCGCACGCGTCCGCGCCGGAGGCGCGGCCGTGCCGCCGAGATCCCGTTGGGGCCGCCATCGCGCCATCCGGCGCGATGGTGTCCCCAACGGGATTCGAACCCGTGTTGCCAGCTTGAAAGGCTGGAGTCCTGACCTGGCTAGACGATGGGGACGCGGCTTCGGGCCGTGGCGGTGGTGCCGACCGCTGTCGAGCCGTGGATTATACCCTTGGCCGCAAGCGTCGGTTGCAGCGATCCCGCCCTGGGCATCCGTCTGAGCCGTTTCCCGCTCAGGCCGCAGCGCCTGTTGACGATCGGCACACAATCGGCGACAATGGGCACCGATTGAAATGGCCCGTTGTCTCTGGGATCCTGCGAAGAACAGACGCCTGATCGCCGAGCGCGGGGTCAGCTTCGAGGAGGTGGCGACGCTGATTGAGTCGGGTGCGCTGGTTGACATCTTCGATCATCCGGATCCGGAGCGGTCCCACCAGCGAACTACGGTTATCGAGATCGGAGAATACGCCTACCTGGTTCCCTACGTCGAGACGGAAGCGGGCGACTTCTTCCTCAAGACGATCATCCCGAGCCGGAAGGCGACGAAGAGGTACCTGAGGGAAGGTTGACGAGCAATGGCCGAAAGCACGACGGAGCTCGGTTCAGCAGCGCTCGATCCTGAAGAGCGCGAGATCCTGAGAGCCTACGAGGAGGGACGTCTCCGCCGAGCCCCGAGGTCTTCCCGGGATTCAAGGCGGTTGGAATCCGCGGCCCGCGAGACCCTCCGTAAGGACAAGCGGATCAACATCCGCCTGCCGAGCCACGATCTGGTGGAGATCAAGCGGTTGGCCGCTCGTGAAGGAGTGCCGTACCAGACTCTCATCTCCAGCATCCTTCACAAGTACGCCACCGGCGAGCTTGGTTGAACCAAGCTCGCCTCAAGGCTTGCCCAAGGCCCGGCTCAGAACCAGAACCGCGCCGACAGCGTGACGTCCCTTCCGGGCAGGGGCGCGAATGTCTTCAGGAGCGACGTATGCACGCGGGCTTCCTCGTCGGTGAGGTTCCGGCCCCTTAGCAGCACGTCGAAGATCTGGTTGTTCAGCGTGAAGCGCCGGCCGACGTGGGCGTTCAGCATCGTGTAGCCGTCTGTCGGCGTCTCCTGCTCCGCGACATCGTTCTGGTCATCGATCCAGCGCCACTCGACCGCTGCCCGCCAGTCGTGGCCGTGGTAGTGGAGGCCGGCGCCCAGGCTCAGGGGTGGAATCCTCGGCAGGTTGCCGCCTTCGTCGAACTCGGCGTCGACCGTGTCGCCCAGGATCTCCATGTGCAGGTCGTGCCCGTTCCAGTCCGCCAGCTCGATCCGCGCGTGGAGCTCGGCGCCGCTCATCGTCGCGTCGGCCTGGCTGTAGATGGTGACCGGAAAGCCCGCGAGCTCCGTGCCGGTGAACGCGTGGTAGATGAAGTCCTGGAAGTCCTGCCGGAACAGGGTCAGTCTGCCCTGGATGGCTCCTTCCTCCTTGCGCAGCGTGAGGTCCAGACCTGCGCCGACTTCCTGGTCCAGATCGGGATCGCCGATGTCGAAGGTCCGGGTGGGTATGTGAGCGCCGTACGAGAACAGTTCTCCCGGGCTGGGTAGACGAACGGAGCGGGTGGCGGACAGACCGAGGTTCCACGCCTCGCTGGCCGTCCAGACCATGCCGGCCGACGCGGAAACGCCCTCGTCGTCGGCCCACTCGGGTTCGTTGATCGGAATGTGCTCGGCCTGCTCGACGCGGGCGCCGAACTGCCAGCGAACCGAGCCCCTTTCGATTTCCTGGGAGGTGAAAACGGCCCAGGTGTTCGATTGGGTCGGGGGGATGAAGGCCTCGGCGCCGACCGCGGCGAGTTCACGGTTCACATGCTGGAAACCGAAGCTGCCCCGGCTTCCGCCCTGCTCGCGCCGGAACAGCTCGACCCGCGTCTCCAGGAGGTCGCTCGTGTACTGGACGCCGGTCTGGCCGCTCTCGAACTCGACGTGTTCGTAGTCCGTGCCCGAGATCTGCACTTCAAGCCTCTCGAAGGCGGGTCCGGACAGGTAGACGCTGGATCGGAGGTCGACGCGCTGCTGCTTCATGTCCAGGCGAATGTCGCCGTCTTCGTGGTGCTCTTCTTCCTCGCCGTGGTCGTCATGGTGCTCGTCTTCGTGGCCGTGATCTTCGTGGCCGTGATCGTCGTGGTCTTCGTCCTCGTGGCCATGGTCGTCGTGGTCGTCATGGTCGCCGTGGTCATGGTGAGCATGGCTGTGAGCGCCCGGAGGAATGCCGTAGTCCGTGCGGAAGCCACTGAATGAGACGCCCAGGAAGCCGCGGTCGCCGAAGAAACGGGTGAAGCCGAACCGGCCGCTCTCGGTCATGAGGTCCGTGTTCGGGACGATGCCGAAGCTGTTCTCCTCTTCGTGGTGCTCGTCTTCATGGTCGTCATCGCCGTGGTCCTCGTCCTCGTGGCCGTGATCGTCGTGGTCTTCGTCCTCATGGCCGTGGTCGTCATCGTCGTCGTGTTCCTCCTCGAGGCGGGCGTAGCCCGGGATCTCGTATGGATCGGTCTGCCGGCTGACGGCCCCAAGGTGCCAGGCCCATTCGCCGCCGCCGCCGTTGAGCCGGAGCGCGCCCGTTCTCTCGCCGGCAACCGAACCCCCGACCAGGTCGATCCTGCCGGCCAGGGTCTTCGCCGCCCGGTTGGCTGGAATGCGACCGTCGACGACGTTCACGGCGCCGCCGATGGCCCCCGAGCCGTAGCGGAGCGTGGCCGGACCTCTCAGCACTTCGATCTGCTCGGCCAGCAGCGGGTCGGACGTGACCGCGTGATCGGCGCTCTCCACGGAAACGTCACCGGTTCCCATGCCGCCGTTGAGCACCCGAACCCGGGCGCTCGACAGGCCGCGGATGATCGGCCGGGCCGCTCCCGGCACGAACGCGGTCGAGGAGAGGCCCGGTTCTCCCGCCAGGGCTTCGCCCAGCGTCGCCCCCATCCGCAGTTGCAGGTCGGCGCCGCTCAGCACGGAGATTGCGTTCGGCAGTTCGGACTCGTTCCGGATACCGCCGGAGGCGGTGACGACAATCTCGTCGAAATGGGTGAAGTGGTCGTACTCCAACTTGACGGTCGTCTCGCGGCCGGCCGAGACGGTGACGGGCTCGCTTGTTGTGCCGACCGACGGGATGTCGACGACCAGGAGATACGTGCCGGGAGGCACGGCGCCGAAACGAAACGTTCCGTCCGCTGCCACCGGGGCGCTGAGGGACAGCTCGGCGAGTCGGGCGACGGCGAGCGAGATGCCGGCCTCACCGGGGCTGCTGACCGTTCCGGCGATGGAACCCGTCGCCTGACCGTTGGCTGTTGGCGGATTGGGAAGGAGGGCAAGGGCGCAGAGAGCGGCGGCCGCCACGGCCTGGCGCCAGCGGGGCCGGCGCCGTGGATGGGAGTTCGGGAATGTTGTGTGCTTGGCGAGCATGGTCTTGAGTTCCTGCCTGGTTCAGTCTGAGTCGGAGTCCCCTCTGGGTCGGAGGCCCTCCGGGTCCAGGGGATTTCTGTGGGCCTGGCTGCGGACTCGCGGCGGTGGCAGCGCGCCGAACTTGTGGGCCGCGCGCTGCCGCGATTCCGTTGGGGTCAGCTACGGCTGACCGCGGTCGCGGCGTCGTCGCCATCGCCCCGAAGCGGGACGGGTGACGCCTCGTTTGCTTTCTGGGCTCCGACGCTGCGAGTTGCCGCGCGGGGTCGGAGCCTCTGTCGACTCAGGCTGAGGGCGGACCGCGAGCGGCCTGCAGCCTGGGCGTGCCGCGCCTGGCGCTGCCGTTGTTATCGGGCCCGGCCGCGGCTGAAGCGAGGTCGAGCGGCCTGGAGACGGAGTTCCTTCCGATCTCGGCCGACTTCGAGCATCCGATCCTGCAGGCGACGCAGGCGTGTTCGTGCGGCGCCGCGGCTGCGCCGAGGCTGGCGTCGTTCGCGGCCCCGGAAGCGGCGATTCTCTGGTCGATCGCGTAGCGGGCGTCCTTCGCCGCCGGCCCGTCGTGGTCGTTGCAGCCCGCGTCCGAGGCGGCGACGAGCGTGACGATCGTCAGCGCGAGGGCGTTGACGATGACGAGTGGCGAGTGGGAGCGGCGCGGCACGGAGGGGCTTCCTATCATGGAGTCTCGGATGGGGACGTACTGATCTCGAAACGCCCCTGGGAGGGTGAGAACCGGATCGCCTCCGTGTCGAAGGCACGGCCGACCGCGCCGCTCTCGCTCAGCGTCTCCGGCGTGCCGATCGAGAAGCCGCCGGCGCCGTCGAGCAGCCAGACGCTGTCGGCGAGTTGAAGAGACAGGTCGAGGTCGTGGCTCGAGAGCAGGACGACCTGCTCCTTCTGCTTCGCGTGGGAGCGCAGGAGGGCCATGACCTCCATCCTGCTCGGCAGGTCGAGGAAGGCGGTGATCTCGTCGAGGACCATGAGGCGCGGGGTTTGCGCGAGCGCCCGCGAGATCATCACCCGCTGGCGTTCGCCGTCGCTTAGATCGTTGAAGAAACGGCGCAGGAACGGCTCGACGCCGGCGACCGCGACGGCGTCGGAGATCGCCGCTCTGTCGTCGTCCGTCAGGCCGCCCCGCCAGCCTGTGAAGGGCTGCCGAGCGAGCGCCACGACGTCCTCGACGCGGAGGCCCGGATTGAACTGCCTCTCCGTCAGCACCACGGCGATCCGACGGGCGCGTGTCGCCGGACGCATGGACGAGACGTCCTCGCCGTCCAGCAGCACCGCACCGTCGAGCGACGGCTGCAGCGCCGCGATCGTGCGCATGAGCGTCGACTTGCCGGCCCCGTTGCGGCCAAGGATGCAGATGAAGTCGCCGGGATCGGCCGTCAGGTCGATGCCGGACAGGAGGGCGCCCCGCGCGTTGCGGTAGCCCACGGCGAGGGAAAGCAGATCGAGCATCAGCGCCACTGCCTCACGGCCGGTGAGAAGATGAGGATGAGTACCACGACCGGAGCGCCGAGGATGGCGAGGATCGCGTTCAGGTGCAGGAAGTGCTGCTCCCACGGCGCGTGGATGATGGCGTCTCCGGCAAGGGCAAGCAGCGCGCCGCCGAGTGCGGCAAGCGGCAGGAGCGGGAGAATCCGCGCCGTCCCGGCGAGCGCCCGGGCGAAGTGCGGCGCGATGAGACCAACGAAGCTGACCGGGCCGCAGAAGGCCACGACCGGCGCCACGAGGAGCACGGCCCCCGCAAGGACGGCCTGTCGAAGCGACGTCACCTTGACCCCGAGGCTGCGGGCGTAGGTCTCGCCCAGAAGCAGCGAACTGAGCGGCTTGGCCGTCGCGACGGCGACGCAGGCGCCGACCAGGATGGGCAGCGCAAGCCACGGCAGCGCCGCAGGGGCGACGCCGGCGAAACTGGCGTCCTGCCATCCGCCGTAGATCCTGCCGCCGGCGCGGGCGGCGAAATGGAGGAGAACGCTTGTGAGACCTTGGGAGGTGAACCCAAGCATCAGGCCGATGACGAGCAGCGTGATGGCGCCGACGCGGCGGCCGAGCGCAAGCATGGCGATCGCCGCGATCGCGACGCCCGCGCCGGCCGCGAGCGTGATGCTGGGGCCCTCGAAGAAGGTCAGGAAGGACACGGCCGCGGGGCCGGCGAAGGCCGCGCCGGTCACCGTGAGCGCGACCCCGAGCTGGCCCCCCGCCAGGAGGCCCAGGGACCAGGCGTCGGCGACGGGGTTCCGGAAGAGCGCCTGCATGAGCACGCCCGCCATGCCGAGCGCGGCCCCAGCGACGATCGCGGCGGCAACCCGCGGCAGGCGGATCTCGAGCACGATCTGGCGCGCCAGTTCGCTCGACTGCGTCCCGATCAACGCGCCGACGGTGTCGGCCAGCGGCAGTGCGATCTGCCCGTAGGTCAGCGTCAGCAGCGAGAGGGCGGCGAGCGACCCGAAGAGCGCGGCGCCGCTGGCGCCGACTCGCGCCGCCATGGTGCGCGGCGACCCCGTCACCGGCGGTCGAACCGGTACTTGAACGAAAGCACAGCGTGCCGGTCCGGCATGGGCAGCATCGTCCGAAAGCCGCCGAGTTGGAAGATCCGCTCGTTGGTCAGGTTCTTGATCGAGGCATTCAGAATCCAGTCCTGACGCTCGTATCCGAGGTTCAGGTCCAGGCGCTCGGTGCCGGGCATCTCCCAGTTCGGGTTCGGGAGCGCGGCCATGCGTGGGCCCGTCGCGTACACGCCTCCTCCAAGGGACAGCCCGGCAAGCGAACCGCGGAGGAAGCGGTAGTTCAGGAACACGCTGCCCGAGTGCCGCGCGACGCCGGCGAGACGATCGCCGAGATAGCTCTCGCGCGTGTCTTCCGTCACCTCCGAGTCCATGCCGGTGTAGGTCGCGATGACGCTCAGGTTCGGAGTGATGCTCCCGACCACTTCCAGCTCGACGCCGCGGCTCTGCTGCTCGCCCACCTGGATGCTGAACGAAAACGTGAAATCGTTGGGGTCAGGGACAAGGATGTCCTGCTTGGTCAGGTCGAAGTAGGCCAGCGTCGCGAGGACGCGGCCGTTCGCGAGCGCCTGCTTCCATCCCAGCTCCCACTGGCGTCCGAGAGTCGGCGAGAACGCCTCACCGTTCTGCTGCCGCGCCGAGAAGTTCGGGTAGAACGACGTGGCGAAGCTCGCGTACAGGTTTCCGGTCGGCAGGACTTCGTACGTGATTCCCGCGCGCGGCAGGAAGTCCGACTCGTCCTGTTCGTTGACGAGCGTTCCGCTTGGGAATTCCTTTCGCCTGGACGCAACGTCGGTGAACCTACCGCCGAGGAGGACCTTCAGCCGCGGCGTGAGCGTGAGATGGTCTAGGACGTAGAGCCCGGTCTGGTTCACCCCGGTGTCTTCGTTGAAGCCGAACGACGTCGGCCCTGAGCTTTGGTCACGGTCGACGCGAAGAAAGGCGTCGTTCCTGGTCGCCTCGTGGGTTTCCCGCCGTTCTCGGGGTAGAGAAGCCCGGGAACCGGGTCCGGCTCAGCTTCGAGGCGGACCGCGAGCGGTGTGCTGCCAGGAGTCGCCGGCCCTGGGGCTCCGTTCGTGGTCGGAACCGGGCCGCTCCGAGACCGGGCGCAGGTTCCGTGCGACGTACTTCCTGTGTGCGGCCTGGGCTTCGGAGCGGCCCAGCTTGCATGCAACGCAGGAGTGTCCGTGAAGCGACGCGGCTCCTTCAAGAGTGACGCGGCTGCTTGCCGTCGTGGCTTCGGCCTCGTGGTCGACGGTGCAGTAGGCCGCGCTTTCCGCAGCCTGCTCGTGCCCGTGGCCGTCGGAGTGCCAGGCGCCCGTCAGCAAGTTGGCGATCGTCAGCGCGAGGGCGCCGGCGAAGGCGACCGGGGAGCCAGGACTGCTAGTGCTGACTCGCGCCGCCATGGCCTGCCTCCCACGTTTCCGGGGCCAGGTAACGCCACTCGCCGTCGCGCAGTTCCGGGTGCAGCATCTTGATGATGTCCGCCAAGCGCCAGTCCGGCCGGATGTCGCCCATCTCCCACACTTCCCACGCATCCGCGGTCGGATGGGGTTTGCCCGGCTCCCAGAAGACGCAGCCCTCTCGATACGCCTTGAAGCGCGAAAGCAAGTCGTGGTCGTCGAACCTCTGAGACAACGGGTCGCGCATCATCCAGCAATCGGCGTCTGTGCCGTCCCGCAGGAGTCTTTCGGTCGAGTGTTCGGAAAAGTAGTCGAGCTCCGGATCGTCCTCGGCGCCCATCACGAGTTCCGCGTTGGCGTCGCGAATGAGCGCCCCGTCTGCGTTCCGCTGCGTCACCGACCAGCGATCGGTCGCGCTCCAGTGCCAGGCCCAGAGAACGGATCGCCGCGGCTGCCCTTTGGCCAGGGACTTCAGGCGCTCTACCTCCTGCGCGACCATCTCGACGAAGGCATCGGCCTCGGCCTCCTTGCCGGTCAGCAGACCCATCAGACGGACCCACTCGACGCGGCCCATGTAGTGCGGCTCCGCGTCGGTGAAGGTGGGCACGACCGGAATGCCAAGCGACTCGACGCGCTCGAGGTGCTGGGTGTGCGTCAGATCGGCCATGCGCGCGACCAGCACGTCCGGCCGCGACGCCACCAGAGCGTCGAGCGTGGGCGGCATGTGCCAGCCATAGCCGATCTGCTGGATCTCGCCCGATCGGGCCTTGGCGCGCAGGCCATCGTCGTAGCTGGTGCTCCCGCCTACGGCGACGATCCGGTCCTCGACTCCGAGCGTGCGCAGCATGGCCTCGTGAGGTTGATCGTTGACGGCGATTCGCTCGACGGGCGTTCGGATCAACGAGGCGCCCGCCAGGTCTCCCGACAGGGTTGGCGGCTCGATGTCCTTCGGGACCAGGACGAGACGGGCCCGCTGCGGTGGTCCGCCCGCCGCTCCGCCCCAAGTGACGACGGATGCTTCGATGTCGACAACGCGATAGCCGTCGCGTTCGACGATGCTGAAGACCCCTGTGTAGGGCGTCTCCAGCGCTTTGCCCTCGACAGGTCCCGGATCGTGGGACACGCCGGGCCTGCAGGCGGCCAGACCGAGGAACAAGCCGAGCGCCGTCAGGAGAGACGGCGCCCGGAAGCGGCACTTGGCCGGCAACGAAGGATCGTCCGGCGAATGGGATTCCGGACAGCCCACGGGCCAGCGCGTCCACGGCAGCCTGACGGCTGCGAGCACGGCTAGAACCAGAACCGCGCCGACAGGGTGATGTCCCGGCCGGGCAGCGGCCTGAAGTTCTTCAGGAAGGACGTGTGCACGCGCGCCTCCTCGTCCGTCAGGTTGCGGCCCCGCAGCAGCACGTCGAGGATCTGGTTGCCGAGGATGAAGCGCCGCCCGACGTGGGCGTTGACCAGCGTGTAACCCTCGGTCGGGGTCTCCAGTTCCGCGACGTCTTTCTGGTCGTCGAACCAGCGGCCTTCCACCGCGGCGCGCCAGTGGTGGCCGTGGTAGTGGAGGCCGGCGCCGAAGGTCATCGGCGGAATCCGCGGCAGGTTGCCGCCCGCGTCCAGCTTGGCGTCGACGGTGTCGGCTATCGCCTGGATGTGCAGGTGATGGTCGTTCCGGTCGAGCAGCTCGAGGCGGAGCCGGAGTTCGGCGCCCTCGGTGGTTGCGTCGGCCTGGTTGTAGCGAAGGACGGCGATCTCGTCCTCCTCTTCGCCGGTGAACCTCTGGTAGATGAAGTCGCTGAAGCTCTGGCGGAAGATCGTCAGTTCGCCGGTCAACAGCCCTTCCGTCTTGCGCAGCGACACGTCGATGCCGGCGCCGACCTCGTTCTTCAGGTTCGGGTCACCGATCTCGTAGCTGAGGGTGGCGACGTGGAGTCCGTCGGAGTAGAGCTCCTCCGCCGCTGGCAGCCGGACCGACCTGGCGACCGACACGCCGAGCGTCCAGTCGGCGCCGGCGTCCCAGACCAGGCCGGCTGAAGCGGACACGCCGTCGTGCGACGTGTCCATGGAGCTCATCGGGTCGTGGTCGAGCTGCTCGAAGCGGGCTCCGAACTGCCAGCGGACGGGACCGGCCTCGACTTCCTGTGACGTGAAGAGAGCCCATCCCTGGGACTGGGTCGGCGGAACGAAGGCTTCCTCGCCGATGGCAGCGAGATCGCGGTCCGAGTACTGGAGGCCGACGGAGCCGCGGCTGCGGCCC
Source organism: Phenganax stokvisi (assembly GCA_025400075.2). Lineage (NCBI taxonomy): Eukaryota > Metazoa > Cnidaria > Anthozoa > Malacalcyonacea > Clavulariidae > Phenganax > Phenganax stokvisi. Next base: position 12,855 of record JAODVQ020116382.1, read on the forward strand.
CGCTCGCGCTGGAACATCTCGAGCCTGGTCTCGAAGTAGTCGTTGGAGGACGTCGTGCCGACGTCGGGGCCTTCGAGCTCGACGTGTTCGTAGTCGGTTCCCGTCATCCGGACCTCGATCTTCTGGAAGGCGCCCGCCATCGGCAGGGCCTCGGCCCGCAGGTCCACGCGGCGCTGCCTCATGTCGACGCGGATCGGGAGCTCCTCTTCTTCGCCGTGCTCGTCGTGGTCGTGGTCGTCATGGTCCTCGTCGTCGTGGTCGTCATGGTCCTCATCGTCATGGTCCTCGTCGTCGTGGTCGTGCTCGTCCTCGTGGTCGTGCTCGTCGTCGTGGTCGTGCTCGTCCTGGTGGTGGTGATGGGCGTGGGCGCCGGGCGGGAGCCCGTAGTCCGTGTTGAAGCCGCTGACCGAGATGCCGATCGAGCCACGGTCTCCGAAGAAACGGGTGAAGCCGAAGCGCCCGCTCTCGGTCATGAGATCCGTGTTGGGGACGATCCCGAAGGGATTCTCGTCTGCGTGCTCTTCGTGGTCGTGTTCGTCGTGATCCTCGTCTTCGTGGTCGTGGTCGTCGTGGTCCTCGTCCTCGTCGTCGTGATCGTCGTCGTGGTCGTGTTCGTCGTGATCCTCGTCGTGATCGTCGTGCTCCTCCTCGACCTGTGCGTGGCCGGGGATCTCATACGGGTCGGTTTCCCGGCTGACGGCTCCGAGGTGCCAGGCCCATTCGCCGCCGCCGCCGTCGAGGTGGATGGCGCCCATGCGTTCGTCGGCATTGGACCCACCCCGAAGGTCGATCGTGCCCCTCAGCGCGCTGACGGGTTTCTCGCTCGGAATCCGACCGTCGACGATGTTGACCGCGCCGCCGATGGCCTCGGAACCGAAGCGGAGCGTGGCGGGCCCGCGGAGCACCTCGATCTGCTCGGCGTGCGCCGGTTCGAAGGTCACGGCGTGGTCGGCGCTGATGACGGAGGCGTCGCCGGTGTCGAGTCCGCCTTCCATGACGCGCACCCGGGCGCCGGTCAGGCCGCGGATGATCGGCCGGCCGGCGCCGGGGACGAAGGCCGTCGAGTGCACGCCGGGTTCGCCCTCGAGCGTCTCGCCCAGCGTGGGACCGAGGCGCAGTTGGAGGTCCGGGCCGGACAGCACCGAGACGGGATTCGCCAACTCGGAGGCGCGGCGCCGGTCGCCGGTCGCGGTGACAACGACCTCGTCGAAATGCGTTCCGTGGCGCATCTCCAGTTGGACGTCCACCTGGTCGTCGCCCGCCACCGTGACGGTCTCGCTGGCCGTGCCGAAGGCGGGCATGTCGACGACGACAAGATGGGCGCCGGCCGGCACCTCGTCGAACCGGAACGCGCCGTCCGTGGACACCGCGGTGCTGATGCCGAGCGCGGGGATGCGGGCCACGGCGAGCACGATTCTCTCGCCGTGGGTTTCGACGGAGCCGACGATGGAACCCGTGTCCTGGGCGGCGGCCGTCGCTGGAATGAGGAGGATAGCGACGGCGCAGAGAAGGACGCCCGCTGCCGCCTGACGCCGGTCGTGCCGGCGGCGCGGATGGGTGTTCGAAGCCTTGGTGCAATTGACGAGCATGGTCTGGAGTTCCTGTGTCGTTCAGTCCGGGTCAAAACGGGGTGTTGTAGCTCTGGCTGCGGAATCCGGGGCCGGTGGGAGCGCGCCGACGTCGTCGTCGGCGCGATGCGGCGACTCCGTGGGATCAGCCGGAGCTGATCGCGTCGTCGTCGCCATGTTTCCCCGGCAGGGGACGGCTCCGACGCCTCGCGCTCAGCGCGGATCGGAGACGTGTCGACTCAGGCCAGCGGCGGCCCGCGCGCCGCATGGCGCCAACGCTCGCCACGGCTCGGTCCGGCCCCGTGATCGGAGCCTGACGCGGTCGAGGAGAGTTCGAGCGGCCCGGCGATCGAGGTCTTGCGATCCTCGACGGTCTTCGTGCGGCCCAGTTGGCATGCGACGCAGTAGTGGTCGTGCGGCGCCGCGGCCTGACCGAGCGTGGCGCCGCCGACGATGCCGGAGGCCTCCGCCTCGTGGTCGGCCACGCAGTAGGCGGCGTTCGTCGCGATTACGTCGTGACCGTGGCCACTCAGACCCCAGGCTCCCGTGAGCAGGGTGACGGTCGTCAGCGCGAGTGCGTTGACGACAGCGAGCGGCGATCCGGCCTGGCGCAACATTGGCTGCGGAGATTAGCAGAGCTGTGGAGCCGACTGGACCGGAGACGCCTGCGCGGCGAAACGGTGAGCGCCCTTGAGTCGTCGGAGAACGAACTCTGGCTGTCGCCGATCAGTATCTGAAACTGGCAATGCTGACGGAACGGGGCCGGATGAAGTGCTGAAGAGACGGGTGCCGAAAGATGAGCGCCGAAGTCCTTTGCGCGCCTGCCCGCGCGGGGACGGCGGTTGGTATGCTCCCCGTCCATTCCGAACCTGAGACGAAATGACGAAACGACGCCAATCGAAACCATGGCGGCGCGCGCCGTGGCTCGCCGGTCTCGTGCTGGCCCTGATGGCGCCGGCCCAGGCGCAGGACGCCGGTAGGTCGATCCCGCGCCACTACGACGGCAACCCGAACATCAACGGCGTCTGGCAGGCGATCAACACGGCGCACTGGGACCTGGAGGATCACAACGCGGCCGGTGGGCCGGCCGAGTACGGCACGCTCACCACGATGCCGCCGGGCCAGGGCGTTGTCGTCGGCGGCGAGATCCCCTACCAGGACTGGGCTCGCGAGCAGCAGCGGAAGAACTTCGAGAACCGCTGGCGCGAGGACCCGGAGGCCAAGTGCTACCTGCCCGGAGTGCCGCGGGCGACCTACATGCCCTTCCCGTTCCGGATCCTCCAGGGCAACACCCACGTCATGATCGTCTACGGCTTCGCCGAGGCGAACCGGACGATCCACATGGACAAGGAGAATCCGGAGCCGGCGCCGATCGACAGTTGGATGGGCCGTTCGCACGGACGATGGGAAGGCGACACGCTGGTCGTCGATGCCGCCGGCTTCACCGGCCAGGCCTGGTTCGACCGCGCGGGCAACTTCGCCAGCGACACGCTGCGCGTCACCGAGCGCTACACGCCGACCGGCCCGAACACGATGACCTACGAGGCGACGCTTGAGGACCCCAACGTCTTCACCCGTCCCTGGACGATCCGCATGCCGCTCTATCGGCGCCTGGAGGAAAACGTCCGGGTGCTGGAGTACAAGTGTGTCGAGTTTTCCGAGGAGCTGCTCTATGGCCACCTGCGCCGACGCGAAGACACCCCGACCGGCGACGATCCCTAGCGCTTCGGCCGTTGCCGCCGCGCTCCTGCTGGGACTGATCGCGGTCCCGGCTACGGCGAGCGACGTGACGGTGCAACTGACGACCTCCGCGCGCAGCGAGGCGGTCAAGTGGTACGCGCGCCACCTGGGGTGCGAGCCGATCGACGGCCGCGCCGAGGCGGTCGACTGCGGCAACGCGGTGATCGAGTTCAACCAGGGCACGATCATGGGCGCCAGCCAGGGCACCGGCATCGACCACATCGGCTTCTCGTTCGCCGATGTCGAGGAGAAGATGGCCGAACTCGAGGCGGTCGGCGTACGCGGCTCCGGCGTTCGCCTCCAGCGTTACGACGACGGTTCGACCCTCCGCGAAGAACCGGGTCTGTTCAAGGTCGGACGCATCTTCGATCCCTGGGGTACGCGGATCGAGGTCGTCGAAGACCCGGACACGCTGGGCTTCCACCACGTTCACCTGAGCGCGAGCGACCCGGAGCGGACCCTCGGCTGGTACCGGGAGACGTTCGGCGGCGCGCCGGAGAGCCTGCGCGGGGCGCAGGCCGGCCTTCGCTTCGGCGAGGTCTGGCTGTTCGCCTCGGAGCACCCCGAAGGGCAACCCGCGCCGAGCGCCGGCCGGGCGATCGACCACCTGGCCTTCGAAGTCGCCGATCTCGAGGCGGCCGCGGTCGGCCTGCGCGACCGTGGTGTCCGCTTCACGACGGATCCCGAGCGGCCGCCGGGAGGCCGTTCCGAGGCGAAGCGCGGCTTCGTCTCCGCTCCCGACAACGTGCGCGTGGCGGTGATCGAGCAGGGCTGGCAGGGCGTCGACGCCGAGTTCGGATCGGATCCCGACGAGGTCGCCTCGGCCGGGCCGTACGTCGTGCCGAGGACGCCCTGGGGCACGCCCGACCTGCAGGGAATGTGGTCCGGCAACAAGGCCCACGGCATTCCGCTCGAACGGCCGGAAGAGCTGGACGACGTCGAGGAACTGACCGCCGAAGAAGCCGCCGCGCGCCGCGAGCGCGGCACCCTGGGGAGCATCTGGGGCTACGAGCGCGAGTGGCGGGACACAACCCTCGGCTACGTCAAGTCGGCGCCGTCGCGCCAGGTGGCGATGGTCATCGACCCGCCGGACGGTCGCCTGCCGCCGCTCACCGAGGAGGCGCTGGAACGACAGCGCAGCGCCCGCCAGTCGTTCGGCGACTACGTGAGGCGCCGGCCAGCGGGGCCAGAAGATCTGACCGCGTACGTCCGCTGCATCACGCGCGGCCTGCCGGGAATGATGATGCCGTCCATCTACAACAACGGCCTGCAGATCAGCCAGAGTCCCGGCTTCGTTGCCATCCAGAAGGAGATGATCCACGAGACCCGGGTCGTGCCCACGACCGAGCGGGAGCCCCTCGGTCCCGGGATCAGGCAGTGGCTCGGCGATCCCCAGGGCCGCTGGGACGGCGACACCCTGGTCGTCGAAACCTCGAACTTCAACGGTCGCGCGGGCTACCGCGGCTCGAGCGAGAGCATGAAGCTCACGGAGCGCTACACGCGGCTCGGGCCGAACCGACTCGAGTACCGGTTCACCGTCGACGATCCGACCGTCTGGACCCGTCCCTGGACCGGCCGTTTCGAGTTCGAGCTCGACAACGAGCAGTACGAACTCGTCGAGTACGCCTGCCACGAAGGCAACTACGGGATGACGAACATCCTCTCCGGCGCCAGGGCGCGTGACCGCGAAGAGGCCGCGGCCGCGGCGGAGACGGGTTCGGGCGCACAGTAGAGGACCGCGCCGACACCGAAACCGCTTCCCTGGGTGACTCCGTACTCGCCGCGGACACTGCTGGCTTCAGCGACTAGCACTAACGGTGCCTGCGGCCTCCGCGTTGCCGAAGAGTGCCGCTCCTTCCGCGACCGCGGCGTCTCGCAGCCGACGATCCAGGGTAGCCAGGGGCAACCCGCGGCGGCGGGCGACTTCCAGATCGTGGATGGAGTCGATCAGCTCGGCCACGGTCGCCTGCCCGAGGCGCTGGCGGCGTTCCTCGAGGCGGCGAGCCGCCTGGGCTGCCCGTTCACGGTCGTCGGTCTCCACGGGGACGAGCCGGGCGGCCGGCCGGCCATGGCGGGTGATTGTCAGAGTCTCCCCCCGAGCGACGCGTTCGAGCAGTCGCGGAAGATGCGTCTTGGCTTCGTGGGCGCCGATCGTCCGCATGGGTGCCTCCAGTTCAGTCCGGTCGGTCCGACTAGGTCGGAACCTCAGGAGGAGTCAACGTCGCCTACCTTCGCCCGCCATGGGCGCTGGGAGCGGGACTGCCCTTTACTCCATCCGGCGGGGACGCTAGAGTGTGTCTGCGCAAGAAACCTGCACAGGAGCAATCGTGTCGCGTATACACTTCATCGTCTCCGAGACGGACAAGATCGGCTACCAGAGTCGGGCTCGGCTGGAGGGGAAGTCCCTCGGCGCCTGGCTCCGGGAAGCAGCCGAGGAAAAGCTGGCTGCCGCCCGGCCGGCTGGCCGGTTCTCCGTGGACGAGTTCCACGCGTTCAACCGGAGGTGTGACGCCGCGGAGGCTGGCCGGAAGGAGCCGGACTGGTTGGAACAGAAGCGACTCATCGCGGAGTCCAAGGTCCGAGGGCTGGAGATCACGTGATCTTCGTCGATACGAACGTGCTGATGTACAGCGTCGGCGGCGAGCATCCCCTGGGTCAGGAGGCGCGGAGCTTCATCGAGGAGTCGCTGACGAGGGGCGAGCGGCTGGTCACCTCGGCCGAGGTTCTTCAGGAACTTCTCCACGCCTATGTCCGCGCCGACCGAATGACCACGCTCGCCCATGCCTTCGAACTCGTGGACGGCTGCATGGACGACGTGTGGGCGGTGGAGCGAGGGGACGTGACCCTTGCGCGCGATCTCTGGAGCACGCATCCGGGTCTCGAGGCCCGCGACCTCGTTCATCTTGCCTGCTGCCACCGGCGAGAGGTTACGGCTCTGAAGACGTTCGACCGCGCTCTGGCGGCCGCGTGGCAGTCGTCGGAGCGTTCGTCCCCATCAGGCGGCTGAGACGGTTCTGGCACGAGTCGACGACGGGCCCGCTCAGGGTTGACGCGGAGGGAGCTGGCCTTCCACCCTGCGCGACGGCGCAGCCTGACGGCTGCGAACGCTGCCAGTTGTCGTTCGGCGCACTGATCTTCCAGCGGGGCACGGCGCCGACCGCGGCTCCGGACGCGTCGCCGTAGATACGGGAAGAGAGTCCCTGCGGTCACTACGCGGCCGGACTCGGGCAGCGGGGGTGGTAGGGTTTTCCCTCGGTCAGGCCACGGTTTCAACGCAGGACGACGCCCATGAAGACGACTCGATTCCTCTCGCCGCCGGCACTTCTGGCCGCCGCGCTTGCCGCGGCCACGGCCTTGGTCTTCCTTGTTCCGCCCAAACCGGCGGCGGCTCACCACGCCTTCGCCGCCGAGTTCGACGCCACGAAGCCGGTTCGGCTGCGCGGCAAGGTGACGAAGGTCGAGTGGGTCAATCCGCACGCGTGGATCCACATCGACGTCACGGACGACGACGGCACCGTGACCGCCTGGATGGTCGAGTGCGGCCCGCCGGGCGCCCTCGTGCGCCGCGGCTGGAAGAAGAACTCGGTCGCGCCGGGCACCGAGGTCCTGGTCGAGGGTTACCAGGCGATCGACGGAGCGCCGCGGGCGAACGGCCGAGACGTGACGCTGCCGGATGGCCGTCGGCTGTTTGCCGGATCGTCCGGCACCGGCGCGCCGTACGACAATCGTGAATCGGGTGAAGGCTAGCGGACACAAGCGCCGCGGCGCCGTGCCGGGCGACCGGGTCGGGGCGCCGCCAACGAAGTTCGCCGAACGCCGCCTTCAACCTGAGTTCGAGAACCTGCCGGAGGTTCCCGGCGATTCGACGGCTGTGGTGTCGCAGGACCGCGATCGCCTGGTGGGTGGTACCGTGGACGTCCAACCTGCGTACAAGGAGGTGTCGGAATGAAGCTTGAACGTTTCCTTTTCCTGAGCTTGGCGGTTCTCCTGGCCGCACCGATGGCCGTTGCCGCGCAGGACGACGTTCCGCGACGGCCCGACGGCAAGCCGGATCTTTCCGGCGCCTATGACGTGGCGACCCTGACGCCCCTGACCCGGCCGCGCGAGTTCGGCGAGCGGCTGACCCTGACGGACGAAGAGGCGGCGGCGATCGCCCGTCGCAAGGCCGCGATCTACGAAGCGGACTTCAAGCCCAGCGATCCGAATCGCGAAGCGCCGCCGGTCGGCGGGGCGCCGATTTTCGATCCGGGGCTCGAGGTCGCCTCGGGCGGCAGCGGCGGCTACAACGCCTTCTACATGGATCCCGGCGACAACGTGATCAGGATCGACGGCAAGTGGCGGACCTCGATCATCACCGACCCGCCGAACGGCCAGTACCCGGAGATGACGCCCGCCGGCATGGCGCGGGGGGCGGCCCAGTTCGCGGCGTTCGGCCACAAGAACACGGGAACCGCCTGGTGGCTCGAGGAGAACGAGGACGGCTCGGGCCCCTACGACAACATGGAACAGCGCCCCCTGCCGGAGCGTTGCCTGCTCGGGTTCAGCTCGACCGGCGGTCCGCCGATGCTGCCGGCCCTTTACAACAACCACAAGCGGATCGTGCAGACCGGGAACCACGTGATGATCCTGGTCGAGATGGTTCACGACGCCCGCGTCGTGCGGATCGGCGGCGAGCACGCGCCGGCCGAGGAACGCCGGTGGATGGGCGATTCGATCGGCTGGTGGGAGGGCGACGCCCTGGTCGTCGACACGACGAACTTCGGCGAGGAACCGGCCCTCGGTTCGGCGACGAGTGACCTGCGCGTCGTGGAGCGCTTCCAGCGCCTGGCCGACGGCAACCTGCTCTACGGCTTCACGGTCGAGGACCCGAACGTCTGGGAGACGCCTTGGAGCGGCGAGTACGTGTGGCGGTCGACGCCCAACAAGGTCTTCGAGTACGCCTGCCACGAGGGCAACTACGCGCTGGGCAACGTGATGCGCGGCGCCCGCCTGCTGGAGGCTGACGCGATCGCCGCGGCGGGCGGAGGAGAGTAGTCGGTCGGCCGGCCGAAGCGTCGTTGACGGATCCCGTCCGCGGCGGATGCCGGCGGGGCGCCGGCGCACCTTGCCGGCGCCCGCCGGAAGCAGCGTTCAGCGGTCGAGCACCGGCAGCACGATGCGGGACGGATGCTCCGCCGAGTGGTGGACCACGTTCCGGGCCACCCGCCACTCGCTTTCGTCGTAGTTGTTGCCGCCGGTGTTCAGGTTGCGGTCGTAACGGGGGAAGTTGCTGCTCGAGACCTCTATCCGCAGGCGGTGTCCGGCGCCGAAGACGTTGGCGGTGGCCAGCGGTCCGAGCCTCACCTCGTAGACCTCTGCGGCTTCCATGCGGACATCGCGGTCGAAGCCCTCGCGGTATCGCATGCGCAGGATCGTGTCATCGAGGTTGAAGGCCCGACCGTCCGGGTGGACGTCGACCAGCTTGACCGTGAAGTCGGTGTCGGGCGCGTCGGACGAGACGTGCAGGATCACCTCGATCGACCCGACGACGGCCAGCGGCTCGGCGAACGGTTCGGTGGTGTAGACGAGCACGTCGGCGCGCGCCTCGATTCCGCGCTGATCGAAGGAGCCGGGCTCGTGTTCGCCCATGCAGCAGAAGGCGCCGCCGTGGGTCGGCACCGGTGAGCCCGGGTCGTAGACGAAGCGGTCGGCGTCGTCCCCGTCGCCGCCGGCGTCCGCCGTCAGCCTGCCGTTGCCGGCGGCGCTGTTCGCGTTGCCGTCGCTGTCCAGGTAGAGGGTCATCGCTTCGACGCCGGCCGGCGGCCAGTCGGCGGCGTTCCGCCAGCCGTCCTCGCCCATCAGGAAGTAGCGCACCCTGGCGTAGCGGTCTGCGAAGCCGTTCGCTTCGGGCTTGGTGAAACGGTCGAGGAAGCTCCAGAGCATCTCGTCGAAGCCGAAGTCCGTGTCGCCGAAGTTCCGCTCGCCGACGACGAGCGGGTTGGTCAGGCGGTACATGTTGCAGTGCAGGCTGGGCGCGATGACCATGTACTGGTGTTCGCGGACCTCCGGGTCTGCGTTATCACGCGCATGCCGGTAGAGCGCCAGGTTCGGCGAGACGGACAGGTCGTACCAGGAGTTGGCCCACAGCGCCGGCACGCCGAACGGTTCGTCGTCGTGGTAGAGGCCGCCTTCGTACCAGCCGGGGTCGTCCGGCGTGCGTGCAGCGAACTCTCCGAAGATCCCCTTCGGCCCGCCGACGGACTCCAGGATCGTCTGTATGGGGAGATGCCAGAGCGCCCGCTTCCAGTCGACCTGGGGCATCTTCGCGGCCAGATCGAAGTAGGTCGCGAGCCGCTCCAGGTCCTCGCGGCTGGTTTCCGGCGGGAAGGTCGGGCGCTGGGTGTTCTGCTCGCCGAAGAGCCAGACGGCCATCGGAAGCTGGAGCGCGCCGCCGCGGTAGAAGTTCCCCTGCTCGTAGAACGGCCCCATGCGGCCGATGCCGGCGCCTTGGCCCATCGGCACGGCGGCGGCGTGGCCCGGGTGGCGCATCGCGGCGAGCCCCATCTGCCACTCCGCGGTCGACGAGCAGCCCAGCGTGGCGACCTTGCCGTTTGACCACGTCTGGTCGGTGATCCAGGTCAGCGCGTCGTAGCCGTCCGTTCGCGGCCGCCCGAGGATCTCCCAGTCGCCTTCCGAGAAGAACTTGCCGCGCTCGTTCTGAACGACGAAGGCGTAGCCCCGCTCGACCGCGTCGAGTCCGAACTTGAGGAGCGCGCTCGGCCGCTCCAGGTTGGGCTCCGGCAGCGGGCTGAAGTTGTACGGCGTGCGCCAGAAGATCGCCGGCACCGGACCCTGGGCGTCCCGCGGCCGGTAGATTTCGGTGGCGAGGCGGACGCCGTCGCGCATCGGTACCATGACCATTCGATCGACTTCGGCCAGACGGTGGAGGTCGGCCCGGCGCACCGGGTCCGGCGTCCGGTGGATCTGGCCGAGGACCGGTAAAGCGACAAGAGCGAGGGAGGCAGCGACTGGCAGCAGCCTGATGACGGTTCGAATGGGGGGCATGACGTTCTCCTGTAGGGCTACCCTGGTTCTTGCGCTGGGCATTCTGCCAGTTGCGGCCGCCTCGGAGCCGGCGGTCGGCGAGTCCAGGCGCGTCGCCGTGCTGGTAGCCGCTGCGGATGACGAGCGGATCGCCATGGTGGGCGAAGCGGTTTCGTTCTGGAACGGGGCCGTCGCGGATCTGGGACTGGCCGGGCCGTTTTCGGAGCCGGGACGCCAGGCTCCGCCGGAAGGGCTGCGGCCGTTCGAGAACTACGCCCACCAGCTCTCTCGGCTGGCCGGCCGCCTCGATTCGTCGATGCCGGGGCCGCGGCCGCCGGAAGCGCTCTTCCGGGTGGAGGCGGAGGTCGTCTTGTTGCTCTCGGCGCAGAGTCTCATGCCCTTCGCCTGGCCCTACGGCGAGGATGGCCGTTACTTCGTCGCCATTCCGTCCGGCGACGAGCGCGACGACGTCTTGCGCAACGTCATCGCACACGAACTCGGGCATGTCCTGGGCCTCAAGCACACTCGCCAGCCGGGTGTTCTGATGTGCCAGCCCTGCGATACGTCGGCGCGAAGCGGCGACCGATCGCGATTTCTGCCGCTGACCGACGTCGACCGGGAGCGGTTGCGCTCCTTCCTGGGCGGAATCGCACCGTGATGCCTGCCTTGCCCCGGAGACGCTTCATCGCGAACGCGGGCCGCCACGGCTGAGGGCGCCTTCCCGCGCTGCGGGTCCACCCGCGGCTCTGGGTTACTGTTCCGTGGATGGCCGAGGCTCCGAGGCGACGGAACAGGCGGGTTCGGAAGGGGCCGGGCCTCTTCGCCCGGTTCCTGAACGCAGTCGAGTTCCTCGGCAACCTGCTGCCGCACCCGGTGACGCTGTTCGCGGTGCTCGCGCTGCTCATCCTGCTGGTGTCGGGGATGGCGGAGGTGCTCGACTGGAAGGTCGACGACCCGCGCCCCGCCGGCGTCTCGGGCCGCTCGGAGGACGGTGTGATCCGCGCGGTCAGCCTGTTGAACCCGGAGGGGATGCGGCGGATCGCGATGAACCTGGTGACGAACTTCACCGGCTTCGCGCCGCTGGGCACGGTCCTCGTCGCGCTGCTCGGGGTCGGCGTCGCCGAACGGTCGGGTCTGCTCGGCGCCCTGCTGCGCGCGCTCGTCCTGGGCGCGCCGCGGAACCTGCTGACCGCGGTCGTGGTCTTCGCCTCGGTCGTTTCCAACACCGCGTCGGAGATGGGCTACGTCGTGCTGATCCCGCTGGCCGCGGTCGTGTTCCGGTCCGTGGGCCGCCATCCCCTGGCCGGTCTGGCAGCGGCCTTCGCCGGCGTTTCGGGGGGTTACTCCGCGAACGTTCTGATCGGGACCGTCGACCCGCTGCTCGCCGGGATCACAACCGAGGCGGCGCGCATCATCGACCCGTCCTACGCGCAGGGCGCGGTGAACGAGATCCCTGCGACGGCGAACTACCTCTTCATGTTCGTCAGCACCTTCATGATCACCGCGATCGGCACCCTGGTGACGACGCGGATCGTCGAACCCAAGCTGGGCAAGTTCGACCCGGGCCGCGCGGCGGACGACCTGGAAGACCCGGAAGAGGGCCTGAAGAGGCTGTCGCCGGAGGAGAAGCGCGGGCTCAAGCTGGCGGGGGTCACGTTGCTCGCCATGCTTGGCGGGCTGGCCCTGCTCGCCCTGCCCGAGAACGGCTGGTTCCGCGACCCGGCCGTGAACGCGCTCCTGATCGACGACCTGAGGCCGATGCTGCGCAGCGTCGTCGCCCTCATCTTCGTCTTCTTCACCGTGCCGTCGATCGTCTACGGCCGGGTCACGGGATCGGTCCGGAACGACCGCGACGTGATCGACGGCATGGGCAGGGCGATGAGTTCGCTCGGTCCCTACATGGTGCTCGTCTTCTTCGCGGCTCAGTTCGTCTCGTTCTTCAACTGGACCAACCTCGGGACGATCACGGCGGTGGTCGGCGCCGACCTGTTGACCCGGTTCGATCTCACCGGGCCGATCGTGTTCATGCCGTTCATCCTGATGTGCTGCTTCGTCAACCTGATGCTCGGCAGCGCGTCGGCGCAGTGGGCGGTGACGGCGCCCATCTTCGTGCCGATGCTGATGACGGTCGGCTACAGCCCTGAGGTCATCCAGGCCGCCTACCGGATCGGCGACTCGACGACCAACATCATCACGCCGATGATGAGCTACTTCGGTCTCATCCTGGCGGTCGCGATGCGGTACGACCGGAAGCTGGGAATCGGCACCTTGATCGCGACGATGATCCCGTACTCGATCTCCTACCTGATCGGCTGGGTGACGCTGTTCTACGTCTGGGTGTTCGCGCTCGGCCTGCCGGTCGGCCCCGGATCGCCGACCTACTACATGCCCTGAGAGGGCGGCCGCTTCTGCCGCCCACCGGTCCGCGGCGGGCCGTCAAGGTCCTGTTACGATGTCGCCTTCCGCCCCGGCGCGAGTCGGCGCGGAGGAGGGGAGATCGCCTATGGCCAGACCTGGTCCGACCACTTTCGCGAAACGTCAACGAGAGATGCGCAAGCGCCAGCGGCGCCAGGAGAAGCTGGAGCGGCGCGCGCAGCGGAAGATCGAGAAGGAGCAGGCGGCCGCGGAGGCGCCGGAGAACACGACCGGCGAGGACCCGGACATCGCGGGGATCGTACCGGGGCCTCAGCCGCTGCCCGACTGGGACGACTGACCCCGCCCGTCTGGCTATCCCCCGGCAGCTTCCGCCGTCTTCGCCGGCGCGCTGAACAGCCGTTCGACATGCGCTTCCGGCAGTGGCTGCGTCAGCTTCGACACGATGTACGTCCCGGCGATGGACACGACCTCGCCGACCACCGCGCAGGAATACGGATTGATCTGGTAATGCGCTAGCCACTGCGCGATGCCGGACAGGGGGCCGAGCGAGCCCGGATCGACGATCATCCAGGGCAGGCCGCTGCGCAACAGGACGAAGGTGATCATCCCGCTGACCAGGCCGGTGTAGGCGCCGGCCAGGGTGACGCCCCGCCACAGGCCGCCGACGACCAGCGGACCGGCGAAGGCCGCCATCATGCCGCCGCTGCCCACCCAGACGAGCAGCGCGATGTTCATGTCCTGCATCGCCCAGGCCATCCAGGTGCAGAGGATCAGCACGATCACCGTGCTCCAGCGGCTGATGGTGAGCACCTTCCGGTCGACTTCCTTGTCGCTCAGGCGCGGCGAGTACCTGGGGACGATCGAGCGCCGGTAGATGTCGTTGGCCACGATCTGGGACGAGGAAACGACGAGTCCGTCCGCCGTCGACATGATCGCGGCCAGGATGCCGACGCCGATCAGCGCGGCAAGCCAGGTCGGGAACAGTTCGATGAAGAGAGCGGGCAGCGCCTCGTTCGGGTTGCGGCCGGCCGCGAGCAAGTCGGTACCCAGGATACCGCGGGCGAGGATGCCGCCCAGTCCCAGCATGCCCATCGTCAGCCCAACGGCGAAGGCGAGCTTGACGAAGCGCATCCGGTCGCCGTCGTTCCTGAGCGCCCACACCTTGTTGCCGATGTGAGGCAGCATGCCGAGCGGAATGTGGGCGAACAGCACGCAGCCAATGGCCCACCAGGAGTCGTAGAGCGAGTTCGACTTGTTGAGCGGCCCCACGAGGTTCGGGTCCTGCGCGCGCAGGTTGGCGACCAATGCGCCGAGCCCGCCGTCCATGCCCGAGGCGAACAGGAACATGATGATGACGACGACCGCGACGCCCAGCATCATCATTCCCTGGATGCCGTCGGTCAGGATGTCGGCGTGGGCGCCGCCGAGGACGACGTAGATCAGCAGGACCCCGGAGGTGATGATCAAAGCCGTCATCGGCTCGAGTCCGAGCATGATCTCGAACATCACGAGGCCCGATACGAGCTGTCCGGCGATGTAGAAGAACAGGACCAGCGAGAAGATCGACACCAGCAGCCGGACGCCGTCGCTCCGGTAGCGATCGCCCAGGTACTCCGGGATCGACCGGTTGCCGAACTTGTGGCCGGAGTTCGCGACCAGCCTGATCGTGATCAGAACGCCGAAGTAGACCCCCATCGGATAGAGGAACTTGCTCCAGACGCTGGCCATCCCGAACTGGTAGCCGAGGCCGGGGCTGCCGAGGAAGGTGGCGCCGCTCGCGGTGGTGGCGGCGAACGCCAGGGCCAGGAAGTAGGGGCCGTAGCTGCTCCGCGCGGTGGCGAAGTCGTCCGCGTTGCTGATCCGGCGGCTGGCGATCCAGCCGAACGTCAGCATGCCGACGATGTAGAGGACGAGGAACATCCACGACCAGGCGAACAGACTCATCGACTACCTCCTGCTGGACGGTTCAGGCTGGGTGCGACCGGCCTCGTCGCCGGCGCCGGGTCTCAGTCGACAATCGCTTCGCAGGCTGGGGGCGGCGGCTTGCCTTGCCGTTATGTGGCTCAGTCGACAAGCGCTTCGTAGACCAGTCGCTTGCTGTTGATTCGCGCCGCCGAGGAGGCCTGAAAGTCGCGGCTCTGGATCATGCCGACGACGACCAGGTCCTGCACCGGATTGATGGCGAACCAGGTGCCGCCAATCCCGTACCACCAGTATTCGCCCTGGGCGCGCTCATGGTCGGTCGCCGGGTTCGGGTCGGTGACGATCGAGAAATCCAGGCCGAAGCGGTTGCCGCGGTAGAGAGGGCCCATGTCGGTGACGTTTGCCGGCAGATGGTCGGTGTGCATCAGCTTTACCGTCTCCGGCTTCAGGATGCGGACGCCATCGAGTTCGCCGCCGTTCGCCAGCATCTGGGCGAATCGCATGTAGTCCGTCGCGGTGCCGACGAGGCCGCCGCCGCCGGAAAGGAACTTCGGCTTCTCGAGGTACTGCCCGAACTCGACCTTGGTCAGCGTGCCTCCGCTTGACTGGTACATGTGCGAGAAGCGGTCCACCTTGTCCGGCTCCACCCAGAAGGCGGTGTCCTTCATGCCCAGGGGCTCGAAGAGGCGCTCGCTCAGGACCTCGTCGAGCGGCTTGCCGGCGAGCGCTTCGAGGATGTAGCCCTGCACGTCGACGGCGACGCTGTAGTGCCACATCGAGCCCGGCTGCTGGCGGAGCGGGATCTTCGCCAGCTTGTCGATCATCTCCTTGAGGTCCTGGTTGAAGTCGATGACGCCCGCCTGCGTGTACAGCGTGTCGACCTGGGACCGCGAGAACAGCCCGTAGGTCAGTCCGGCGGTGTGGCTCATCAGTTCCCGCATCGTCATCGGATGGTCGGCGTCCTCGGTGATCGGGTTGCCGTCCGGTCCGTCCTCCTTGGCGACCTTGAGACCTTTGAACTCGGGGATGAACTTCGACACGGGGTCGTCGAGCGTGAAGCGGCCTTCGTCGTAGTAGGTCATCAGCGCGACTCCGACGATCGGCTTCGTCATCGAGTAGATGCGGAAGATCGTGTCCTTCTCGACCGGAAGGCCGTTCTCGATGTCCCGCTTGCCGTAGGCGTCGAAGTGGACGACCTTGCCCTTGCGGGAGACCATCGTGACGACACCGGCGAGCTTGCCGCCGTCGACCATGCCGTGCATGGCCTCGTTGAGCTTCTCGAGACCGGCCGGATCCATGCCGACGTCGGCCGGCTTGGCGTGCAGCAGTTCGGGCTCGGCGGCGAACGCCGGAGCGAGGACGAAGGCCGCCAGCAGCAGGGCGGCGGCGGTGGCGGGCGGGGCGTACTGCCCCCGAGGACGCAATCGGATCACGCGTGGTTCCTCCTTGCGGGGTTGAGCGGAGCGTCGGCGATCGTACTACGGTTTGCGAAGGCGCAGGCCGGCGTCCGCCGCGCGGAAGCTGCGAAACCGCGCGATCTGTGACATCCTCCCCGTTGCCATGGCGGTACCGAACTCTCGACTGACGTGGGCGCGCTGGATCGTTCTCGGCCTGATCGGCGCGGGCCTGCCCATCGCCGCCTGCCGGCGCTCCCTGTCCGGCCCGGTCGACGTGCCGGTGCTGGCGGATGTCGTGACGATCGCCTTCTACGTCCTCGCCATGGTCTGCCTGGCCGTCTCGTTGGCGGCGTCGCGGCCTCGGTCGGGGTAGCTGGTCGGCGTCAGCCGCCTCTCTGGCCGCAGGGCGCCGTCCGGTCGACGACGAACCGCGCCATCTCGCGCGCTTCTGAAGCGTCCGCCTTCGTATAGAAGCCCGACGGCACGATGTCCGGCGCGCCGTAGAACGCGAGCTCCCGGTCACGGCGCAAGCTGATGGTGTCAAGAAGGGGTGGATGTAGTTGCGATACTCAGGTCCTCGGGTTTCTGACATTCTTGCAGCGTCCGATGGCAGTCGAGCGAAGCAAGTCCCCACCGTTGGTGCTCTGGGGCTGCAGCACGTCGCGGACGCTGCGCGCGCACTGGGCGCTCCGGGAGCTGGGACTCGACTGCGAGCACCGCCCGATCGGTCCGCGGACCGGGGAGACCCGGACGGCGCAGGCGAACTACTTCACCCGGCCCGAGTTGCTGCCGCCGTCGCTTGAGGGCGGCGTGGCGTCCGCCGGGTCGTCCTGAGCGGCTGAGAGGATAGGGGGGGTCCACCCGATGTCGCCTCTTGCCATCAAGATCATCGCCGGCCTGTCGATCTTCGGGATCGCCATCGTCGGCGGCATGATTCCCATCCTGGTCGCGAAGCAGCAGGCCAGCCGGCGTTACCTCTCCCTCGGCAACGCGCTGGCAGGGGGGATCTTCCTCGGCGTCGGGTTCGTGCATCTGCTGCCCGAAGCCGATGAAGCGCTGCGCAACGTCGTCGACTATCCCCTGGCGCCCCTGCTCGCGGCGCTGGGAGTCGGTCTGCTGCTGTTGATCGACCGAGTCGTCCTCGAAGGCCGCAACTCGATGCTGGGCCAGGAAGAGGAGCGGACGAGGCCGCCCTTCTACGCCTTCGTCCTGCTCATCGTGCTGTCGGTCCACTCGATCATCGCGGGGATGGCTCTTGGCCTTCAGCCCGAAGCCGCGGCGGCGCTGGTCGTCATGCTGGGAATCCTGTTCCACAAGGGGTCGGCCGCGTTCGCCCTGATCGTTACCGCCCATTCCGCGGGCAACCGGAAGCTGTGGCAGACCCTCTGGCTCTTCTCGGTCATGACGCCGCTCGGGATCGTGTTCGGCGCCTTGGCGGGACAGGTGTTCGAGGGCAGAACGGCCCTGATCTTCGAGGGGAGCTTCAATGCGGTCGCCGCCGGCACCTTCATCTACGTGGCGGTGATGGACGTGCTCAACGCGGAGATGTCGAGGGAGCGCGACCGGATCGCCCACTACGTGCGGAGCTCACTGATGGGCGAGGACGACGTTCCGATGCCCGAGCAGGACCGGGACCGTGGACTCAAGTTCTCGCTGGCGATGATCGGCATTTCAGCGATGGCGGTGATGGGCCTCTGGCACCAGCACTCCCACCTCGGCCACTCGCACGGTGACGACGGTCACGCTCACGAGGAGCATGCGCAGCACGACGAGCATGCGCATGACGAGGAGGGCGAGGGCCATGACGACCATGATCATTGACGATCATGGGTCGGTCGCCGGCCCGCGGTGCTACTGCTGGAAGCAGGTGCGCTGACCGCCCAGCGTCTCGACTTCGGAGCCGAGTTCGCCCATGGCCTCGGCGCCGTTCTCGCTCAGCAGGAAGGCAACCAGGTCGGCTGATGCCGAAGGGCCGATCGTTCCCTCCCGGCCCGGGGGCATGGTCTCGCGGATCGTCCGGTAGAGCCCGCTGGCGGCGCGGTTCCGCCAGTAGCCCGTGAAGCTGCGGCCCGCGAGCGCCGCGCCCTGGGCGCCGCCGCCGAGCGTCGGTCCGTGGCATTCGGCGCACTGTTCCTGGTAGAGAGCGGCGCCGCGCTCCGCCTGCTCGACGGAGAAGCTGGCGCAGGGCGCTGCCTCATCGAGCAGCGGAGCGTCGATCATGATCATCGGCGGCAACTCGTCGGCCGGCGCCGCGTCGACGAGAGTCGATTGCTCGATCGGGCCGCGTCCGGCGGTGTCGGAGAGCTTGAAGGCGTAGAGCATGTTGGCGCCGGAGCGCGCGGGCAGGTTCCCGAAGCGGTTGAAGAGTCCGCTCAACAGGTCGCCGCCGCCCGCGGTCACCGCGACGTACTGCTCGCCATCCACCGCGAAGCTGACCGGGAAGCCCGTGACCGGTCCGCCCAGCACCGTCTCCCACAGGACATCGCCGGTGGCGGCGTCCCATGCGCGGAAGCGCCGGTTGGTGTTGCCGGCGAAGACGAGGCCGCCGCCGGTCGTCAGCACCGACATCATCCCGGCCGGTTCCTCGAATCGCCACAGGGACTCTCCGGTGCGGGCCGAGACCGCGTCCAGGCGGCCGACCGTCGTCTTGTTCGGCGCCAGTTGCATCCGGAAGTTGATGCCGTAACCCTGGGGCGGCCCCTCGCCGGCGCCGGTGATGATCGGCGACATGCAGACGTCCTGGAGCGGCGCGTAGACGGCCTCGGTCAGCGGGCTGTAGGCCGCCGTCGGCCAGTCCTTGCCGCCGCTCGCTGCGGGGCAGACGACGCCGTACTCCTCGTCCCGGGCCTTGGGGATGACTTCCTCGTTGACCGTGACCGTGCCGGTGTGCGCGTCGATGTGCGTGATCACGTTCTGGAAGACGGTCTCGCGCGCCCACAGGAACTCGCCGGTCTCCCGGTCGAGGGTCCAGAGGATGGCGGTCTTGCCGGGGAAGCCGGTCATCACCCGCCGCCGGTCGCCGTGTTCGAGTTCCGGGTTGATCGACCAGGTAGCTTCTTCGTCGGGCTCCATCTCCAGGTCGACGAGGATGCGCTCGAAGGGGTGGTCGAGGTCCCAGTTGTCCCGCGGCAGGTGCTGGAAGTACCAGGCGAGTGCGCCGGTGTCGGCGCGGAGCGCGAGGGTGCTGTTCGAGTAGAGGAGCGACCCGGCGCCGCTGCCGCGCAGGACCTCGGGCGACGGTGCGGGCACCGAAGTGCCCCAGTAGACGAGCCCGAGGTCGGGGTCGTAGGAGCCGACGTGCCAGGCGCCAACGTGGAACCGGCGCTCGAGCGGCAGGCCGCCCCAGGTTTCGTCGCCCGGCTCGCCAGGCCGCGGGATCGTGTGGAAGCGCCAGAGTTCCCGGCCGTCCTCCCCGTCGTGGGCCGTCAGGTAGCAGCCGCCGGCAACGGACATGTCGCAGGAGCGGCCGCTGATCACCTTGCCGTCGGCGATGATCGGACCGGACGAATGGGCCATGCGGCTGTCGCCGACCCGGGTTTGCCACACGAGTTCGCCGGTGTTCGCGTCCAGGCGGATGATGAAGGCGTCCATCGTGGCGACGAACAGGCCGTCCCGCCAGATCGCGATGTTGCGGGTGATCCGGCCCAGACCCTGGCCGAAGCGCCGCTCGGGGTCCGCGCCTTCCGGATCGAGATAGTCGTGCTCCCGGCGGTACTCCCAGATGAGGTCGCCGGTGCGCGCGTCGAGGGCGTGGATCACATCCTCGGGCTGCGGCAGGTAGACGATGCCTCCTCGCACCAGGGGCGTCGCTTCGTTGGGGCCGTCCTCCATCGCCGCCGCCCATGCGAAGTCGAGCTGGCCGACGGTTTCCGTGCTCACCGCGTCGAGCGCGCTGTAGCCCCAGGCCGACAGGTTGCCGCGGAAGCTCAGCCAGTCGCCGTCGGGAGCCGCGGCGAGCTCGGCGTCCGTGACCGGCTCGATGAGCGGGCCGGACTGGCCGTACGCGGCGCCGAAGGCCAGAAACACGAGAAATGCGGACGCCGCCGCGCTCCCCGCTCGCACGTTGCCCGAAACATGGCTGGAACTCATGGCGCGCTCTCCCCGCTCCATGGCAGACGGGTACCTGCCTGATCCGCAGTCGACGCCGAGCATAGCGGCATGGGTTTGGACCGAGGCTTGCTCGGGGCTCGGCCTCCGGTTGCGCTGGTACGATGGGCGGCGCACCTGACAGCCCCAAACAGTCGGAGGAGGATCGATGAACGACGCGATCTCGGCAGTGCTGACCCGCTCCTTGCTCACCCTGGGCCTCGCGCCCCTGCTCGCGATTCCGGCGGTCGCGGCCGAAGACGACATTCCCCGCATGGCGGACGGCAGGCCGGACCTCTCGGGCTTCTATGACATCGCCACCCTGACGCCGCTCCAGCGGCCCGCGCAGTACGGCGACAACCTGTTCCTGACCGCCGAGGAGGCGAAGGCGATCGAGGAGGAGGAACAGGCGTTGCTGGCCAAGGCCAACCGGAAGAGCGACCCGAACCGCGCCGCTCCGTCCGACACCGGCGCAGCTCCGGCAGGCTTCGACGACTCTCAGCGCGAGAACCTGGGCGCCGGCAACGTCGGCGGCTACAACGCGTTCTGGATCGACCGCGGCTCGAGCGCCGTGTCCATCGACGGCGCCTACCGGACTTCGATCATCACCGAGCCCGCGAACGGCCGGATTCCGCCGGTCACGGACGCCGCCAGGGAACGCCGCGCCGCCCGACGGGCCCTGACGCCGTTCCGGCCCAACAGGGGCGTCGCCTGGTGGATCGAGGAAGCAGGCGCGGACGCGCCTGGACCATACGACGACATCGAGCAGCGGCCGCACGCCGAACGCTGCATCATGGGTTTCGGCTCGACCCAGGGACCGCCGATGCTGCCGGCGCTGTACAACAACCTCAAGCGCATCGTGCAGACCGGCGCCCACGTGATGATCCTGGTCGAGATGAATCACGACGCCCGCGTCATCCGCCTGGACTCGGAGCACGACGACCCGAGCGTCCGCAAGTGGCTGGGCGACTCGATCGGCTGGTGGGAAGGCGACACCCTGGTCGTCAGCACGAAGAACTTCGGCGACCGGCCGGGCCTGGGTTCCGCCTCACGCGACCTGCACGTCACGGAGCGGTTCACGCGGCTCGACGCGGACACCCTTCACTACGAGTTCACCGTCGATGACCCGTCGACCTGGGCGAGGCCCTGGAAGGGCGACTACACCTGGCCGGCGACCACGAACAAGGTCTACGAGTACGCCTGCCACGAAGGCAACTACGCGATGGGCAACATCATGCGCGGCGCGCGGCTGCTCGAAGCCGAGGCCCTGGCGGCCGCCGCCGGAACGAGCGGCCAGTAGCCGGCGTGACGTTCGGGCGACCACCCGCCTGAGCCGGGGCCGGAGGGTAGGGTCCCAGCGGCCGCGGGCGGCTGGTCGGGTTCGTTGACTCTACGGCCCGCAGCCTCCGGTGAAGGCTCTGGAGTCGACGATCGCGGCCGCGGGCATCCCCGAGGCGTTCTCGTACCTTCTCTCCTCTCCCGAAACGGTGTCGGTGACGCGGATGGAGTAGCCGAGGTCGGTCGTCGAAGCGCCGAAAACCCAGTGGTGGCCGTTCAGCGCGCAGCCGTCCAGGATCTTGATCAGCACCTCCCAGTTGTCCGCGCCGAAGAACTCGAACAGCCCGGAGTCGTTCGTTCCCACGGTTACGACCCTGGCGGTTCCACTTGCACCATCCCCTCCTTTCCAATCCACGGTGACCGAGTAGAGCGAGTCCAGCAGGCAACGCGTCCGCGTGTCGCTGGCGCAGGTGCCGGCGGGTTCCGCGGCTTCGACCAGGAAGGTGCGCGAATCGGTCGACTCTTTGGCGCCGTCGCCAACGGTGAGTTCTACCTCGAAGAAACCGGGTTCGGCCCACATGTGGCTCACGACCGCGTTTCCTGACGTGGACCCGTCGCCGAAGTCCCAGACACGCGAGCGGACACGGCCGGTGCTGGCGTCGCGGAAGGACACCGGTTCCCCAGTGAGGACACGGCAGAAGTCGTGGTTGCAGGTGGCGTCGCTGTCGATCTCCGCCTTCAGGCGATTGCTGCCCACGGGATCGTTCCCGTTGTTGCCGTCGGGGTCGTTCTCCGTGTTGCCGTCGGGATCGTTCTCGCCGCTAGCCTCGGGTGGACCGCTCTCGTTGCCTCCCGTCGGCGCAGCCCCCCCGGCAGGGAGGTCGTCGTCCCTGATGGTGCCTTCGGCCTCGTCGACGTGGATTCGGGCCCATGGCGGGAACCCGTCCGGCTCTTCCAGGCGGAACACGAGGGTCTGGTCTCCCTCGGTCTGACTGTCCTCGATGGTCGTCACCTCGATTGCCATGGAGGTCGAGTTCGCCGTCACTTCGGCCGTGCCGGCCCGATTCTCGTAGTCGAGACCGGCGCGTGCGCTGCGATCCGACAGCAGCCAGTTGACATCGAGGTCGGTGGGAACCGCGTGTGACAGGTCGATCCTGAACCCGATCGCTTCTCCCTCGGGCGCTGCCGCGCCGACCGCCGAGACGAGAGTCTCGTAAGCGGTCACGCCGGTCACCGCCCGTGCGCGGTCGCCGCGGCGATCTCGTAAGGGCGCCGTGCCCGGCGTGTAGTCGAACTCCACCTGGTCACCGTGGGACGGCGAGGACGACAGGGTCAGACGGACTTCCCGGCCCGTGATGGTCACTCCGATGACGCTGCGCGCGTTGCCGTCGACGCGGACGCTGAAGTCGCCGGTCGCGGGTGTCGAATCGGGGTCCAGCTCCGCCGTGCAGAGCAGAGTGAGGATGTCGCCGTCGATCGTCGCGGCGTCGATCCGCGGGGGTGGGGGACTGTCCGGGTGACCATCGTTCGCGGCGATTCTCACCGACCCCGTCCCCGCCGAAGTCGAGTCGACCCGCCCGCGAATCGCCACCGTCTCGGCGCCCTCCATTTCCTCGTCGTCGACGGCCGTCAAGGTCGCTTCGACTGAATCCGCGCCCGCCGGCAAGACCACGGAGTAGGGCGCCGACAGCGTGTTGCCGCCGACGCTCAGGGCGTAGTCGCTGGTTGAGGCCGTGCCGCCGGCCGCGATTTCGATTGTCTTGTCCCGGTCGAAGGTCAGGTCGTTGGTGATTCCGATGGCGATTCGGGCCTTGCCGCCCTCGACGATCTCAGGCGCACTGAGGGTCATCTCGAAGGTCGGCACGTCGTTGTCGGCGACGGTCTGCGCAGCGGTCTGCGGGCTGCCGGCCTCGTAGGATGTCGCGCCGGATGCGAGGATGGAGAGAGCGACCTGGCTTGGCTCCTCGGCTACTTTGTCGTCGATGGTCGGCGCCTCGACGGTCGCGGTCGCGGACGCTGCGGCGAACTCCGCCGTTGCCGGCGGGCTGTTGCCCAGCATGGCGCCGTCCTCGGTCAGGCTGATGGAGACGGCAAGCTGCGCCGCCGTGCTCCCGGTGCGGCGCAGTGTGAAGATGGCGGGCGATCCTTCCGTGGCCCCGGCGCCGGCCCGAACGGTGATCCGCGGGAGATTGCCGTCGCTGGAGGGGATCGTGAACGTCCTCGAGCCCGCCGAATCGCTGCCGTGGGTCGCCGTGACGACGATGGTCTCGTTGCTCTCGGGCTCGACGTCGTCGACGACGCTGATGGTGACCGTCACCCGGTTGCGGCCCGCGGGCAGTACGATCGAGTAGGGCGGGCTCAGTGTCCTTCCGCCGGCGGACACCCGGTAATCGGCAGCCTGGGCGCTGCCGCCGATCGTGAAGTCGATCGTCTGGTCGATGGTGAACGAGATGCCGTTCCCGGGGCCGAAGGCGAGCGGAAGACTGTTACCCTCGGCGATCTCGCGCGCAACCGTGTTCAGGCCGATCGTGCCGTCGGTGGCGTCCACCAGCGTGACGGTGGCCGTCGTGGTGCCGCCGGCCCTGACCCCGTCGGGCAGTGTTGCCGGGAAGCCGAGAACCACCGTCTCGTCTCCCTCGACCAGCTTGTCGGCCACCGCGTTCAGGGTGAGCGCCACGTTGGTGACGGTCGCGGCGAAGACGGCGCCGGACGCGGTGTTGAAGTCGCTGCCCGCCGCTGCGCTTCCGCTGCGGACCTGGATCGGCACGGAAAGGTCGCCCGACCTGCCGTGGCCGCGGTTGAACTTCACTCCGACGTTAGCCGCCGTACCCTCGGTCACCGTGTAGACGCTTGATTCGAAGGAAACGACAACCGGCCCCGGAATGACCGACTCCGCCGGCGCCTTGGCGAGCTCGCGGCCGTCGACCGTGCAGATACCGGCGCCGGAACAGAGCTGACCGGTGCTCATGGAGAACCGGATCGCCGTCGCCGGCCGGGGTCAACGTGAAGGCGTAGGCGTGAGCGGGCGTGCCGGCTTCCAGGTGCGGCGCGACCGTCGCGGTTGCCCCCGTCACGGTGACCGAGGAAGTCGCCGCGGCGACGTCGACTACCGGTTGGTTGAACGCCACAACGACCACCGGACGGTCCGCGGCGCCGGAGTGGAACCCGGGCCGCTTGACCAGCGTCGCTTCGAGCGGGTCGATCCTTGCCGCCAGCGCCACCGGGCTCACCGTGACGATACGGGTGTGATGGGGTTCGGTGACGCCCCCGCTGCCCACGATGTTATTCAGCGTGAAGGTGAGTTTCAGGGTGTCGGTTTCCGCGTCCACGTGCACCGCCGTGTTGGGGAGTCTCAAGGACTCATGGGCGAATGCCGCGTGGTTGCTCCAACTCAGGATCCAGTCGCCGTCCGGGAGCGGATGGGCGTGCCCGGCGAAGCCGCCCTGCCGTCCCCGCAGCTTGCGGTACTCGCGCTGAAAGACGATCTCCTCGTTCGTCTCGTCGATCGCGTACTCCACGCCGCGGGTTCTGCCGGCGAACCTGTCGTTGGCGCATTCCCCGATGCCCTTCGCACCAGGCGAAACTCCGGGCGGAACCCCGCAGTAGGTGGCGTTGTCGTAGACGAGCAGATTCCCGTCCGCGGTCCACTCGCCGCTGTGCTGCCCGCTGAATCCGTTCCGCGGGTCGTTGACGAAAGCCAGCGGCGCCGGCCCCCGGTTCGGCTGCAGGGTCTCGCCGGCCTTCCACTCGGCCCGGCTGAGGAGCGAGGGGCCTGCCCGCCACACGACGTTGCCGGTATCGACGTCGATGCGAAGTACCTTCGAGCAGTGGCGGAAGCCGACGATGATGTCCCCGTCGACCAGATGCAGCGAGTTCAGATGCGCCCATTCCCAAGGCGATCGGAGTTGCTGCGAGTAGACGCAATCCTCGGCCGCCAGGTGGTCCCACGAGTTCCAGTTGAACGTGACCGTGCCGGCGGCGTCCATGATCTGGATCACCGAGTCCTTTACCCGGGCGTTCGGTCCGAGGGGGTTGCCCTGCTGACTGAGCTCGGGGAATGCCGCAGCGAGGAATCTCAGGTCGCGCTGCCGTTCGCTGTAAGCCATCACCACGTACTTGCCGTCAGGCAGGACCTCCTGATCGTGGCCGTCCGTGTTGTTGTAGGGGGGGGTCTGATCTGAATCCCGCTTCTCACCTTGTTGAGGTACTTGTCGAGAACGACCAATTCGCCACCATCACTGGACCTCTTGCTCATGTAGCTGTAGCCCGCGAGAGAATCCGTCTCGCTGGTGAAGGGCAGGAAATACGGCCAGACGTCGCCCTGGACGAACTTGTGTCCTCTGGAGACGGTTGTTGTCCATCAGGATCAGGTAGCTGCGCACCCCTCCCCCCAACCGAGCCTTGGCCCTGAAGGCCATGAGTTCCTCCGTGGCCCCGTTCGCCTTGACCGTGACAAGTCTGGGGAACGAGTACCGGTCCATGCAGTGGACGGTGTAGGTGGTGCTGCCGCCGCCTGCGCCGGCAAGGACGATGCGGATGTCGCTCTCACGGCCGAGGCCGGTGACAGTGAAGGTCCGGCCGCTGGACCGCTGCACGCCGTTGGCGGAAAGCCGGATGCCGCTGCTCTCCACGGTGGCGGTCACGTTCACGGACGAGCCGCAGCGCGCCGCGTAGTGCAAGGTGTCCGGGTCGAAGGAGGGGTAGGAGGCGCGGGAATCGCGGGTTACGCCCGTCAACCCGGGGAATGACAACCCGCTCAGGCGGTAGGCGATGACCACATGCGAAGCCGTCGCTTGCGCCGTCTTGCCGGCGCCGTGACCGTCCGTGTAGGTCGCGGTCGCTCGCAGGTAGCGGTCTCCGTCGGCTGCGGTCGGCGTGTAGCTTGCCGCGGTTGCGCCGCTAACGGTTTCCCATCCTTCCCGTCCCAGATTCCGCTCCCATAGCCACGTCGTCGTACCGCTGACCGTGTCCGGATCGGCAAGACTTGCGGTGAGCGCGGTTCCCACCTTCGGTTTGAGGAGCGAGAGGGTCACGACCCCTCGTTCATCGACGTCGGTTACCGTCACCGCCACGCCGGTCGTTTCGGTGCTGGTGCCGTCCGCCGCGCTGACGGTGACGTCGTAGACGTTGTTCGCGCCCGTGTCGCCGGCGCTCTCGTGGTCCGGCGGGTCGACGAAGCGCAGGAAGCCGTCCGCGATCGTGAACTTCGCGGAGTCGTCTCCGGTCAGCGACCAGGCGACGCTGTCGTTGACGGTGTACGCGGCTAGGCGCAGGCCGCGTTTGCCCTCCGGGTGGCTCACCGCGGTCGGTCCGGCAAGTCCGGGCGCCACGTCCGCGACAGTGATCTGTAGCTCGGCCGTTGCGGAATCCTCGCCGTCGCTGACCGAGACCTTCAATTCGTAGACGTTGTCCTCGTCGTCGTCTCCCGGATCCTCGTAGTCCCTGGCCTCGGCGAAGGTCAGTGCGCCGTCCGTCCCGAGCTCGAAGAGCGCGCCGTCGTCGCCGGGAGGATCGGCGATGCTCCAGGTGAGGTCGTCGCCGTCGTCATCCGATGCCGTCAGGTTGGCGACCTCCGTAGCGCTCTCGTTGACGCTGAACGTCGAGGAACTCGTGATCGTCGGTGCGTTGTTCTGGGCGAGCGCCGGAGAACCCGGCGCGAGCGCAATCAAGGCCAAGGTCAGGGCGCCGCAGCCGAGCGGGTAAACTGCCGCCGTTCGGTGTCCGAGCGCTCCGGGCCGCCGCTCCGCCTGCAGAAGTCGGACCACTCTTGAAGTCTATGTTCCGGCAGCGGGCCTTCAGGTTGACGGGTGAGACGGGTCCGATGCCGGAGTGTGGCGCGATGCGCGGCACTGGGCGTTCCAGGTCAGGCTTCCTTCCGGCTCACTCATCGGTCTCTCCTGCTTGCCGCGGGGCGATCTGGAACGGCACCGTCGCCATCTGTTTGTCCCAGAAGAGCGCCAGGCGGCCTCCCTCCGGGGTCACGTCGAGGAACTGCCAGGACAACTGCTCGAAGGACATGGGCAGCGGCTGGAGCGTCATGTCGGTGCGCAGCACGTCCCTGTCCGGGGTGTAGCCGTAAGCGCCGAAGAGCGCCGTCCGGTCCTGGTAGTCGTACCGCTCCTGGGCTGGCCAGTTCGAGATGATGAGGATCCACCGCTCAGGCCCGAGCTGGATGAACATCGTGTACTCGCCCGGTTCGACGCGGGTCTCGTCGATGAGGAGCGGCAGCTCCGTGATCAGCCGGGTCGTGAGGTTCGCGCCTGCCCGCCACACCGGGGCGCCGTCGTTGAGGAACGCGATGAAGTCGGGCGGCCCGAAGATGTCGCGGCCGCGGCGTAGCGGCCGCCCGTACCTGACTTCGATCCAGCCGCCGTTGACGTAGCCGGAGCGGGGATCGAAGTAGCCGCCGATCTGGGTCGCGGCGGCGCCCGCCGGGCTGCCCGGCCGGTCCTGGGCGGTGGCGATGCCGGCCCCTGCAAACAGTTCGGCGCCCGCGACGAGGAGCGCCGCGGACGCCGCGATTCCGAACCGGCTCGAAGCCACCTGGGTCAACGCCAGGAGGTGGAGTTACCTGACCGCTTCGAGGGGGATGTCGATCTTCTGGCCGTTGCCGAGCTCGATCGAGATGACGAACTTGTCGTCGGCGGGCCGGCTGTAACCGAGCTTCGCGAACTGGGCGTTGCCCGCGTTCTCGAACATGATCATGCGGTCCTTCGACTCGACCAGCGTGAACTTCTGGAAGTCCTCGGTGCGGGGCTCCATGCCGGGGTTCCACTGCTTCAGACGCAGCACCAGCGAGTCGTTCTCCTCCTCGATCGAGATCAGCTCGATCATGTTCGTCTTGCCGTCGGGCGAGAAGCCGCGGACCAGCGCGGCCATCGAGCCGTTCCTGGGCGCCGCCCAGTTCTCCTCCAGAGAGCCGCCCTGCGCCATGGCGCCGCTCCAGGTCCCGGTCATCCAGGCCAGGTCTTCCACCCTGGGTCCATGGTTGTCGGCGGCGGCGCCAGTCACGGTGAGCAGACTAGCGGCTAACAGAACGAAGAGCGTGCGGCGCATTGGGTTGTCCTCCAGGGAGTTGAGCGGCCGACCATACCAGCCGGCGGTGGCCGTCGGAGGTTGCGACTTGACTGAACCCGCCTGCCCGACGCCGTCCAGCCCGTGCAGGGGTGTGAGGGGGTCAACCTACAGGTGGCTCGGGACGAGCGACGGCCGGCGCCCCCACCGACGCCAACACCTACCGGAGCGAGTGGAGTGAAGCGAGCGCCAACTTCCCGATATCCGATCAAGCGCGAGCGGCAGCTGGAGGTTGACCCCCTCAGACCCCGAGAACGGGCGGGTGCGACGCCGGGGATCTGCTATTCCGAGCCGCCGCCGCCGGTGGAGGCGGCGTCGCCGGCGAGCGCCTCCTCCTCCAGCAGCCGGGCGCCGCGGAGGATGCCGCCCAAGGCGTAGTTGCCTTCGTGGCAGGCGTACTCGAAGACCTTGTTCGTGCTGGCCGGCCACGGGTACTCCCCGCTCCAGGGCGCGGTCCAGGTGTTCGGGTCGTCGACGGTGAAGCCGTAGAGCAGGGTTTCCTCGTCGATGCGGCTGAAGCGCTCGGTGATCACCATCTCCTTCGAGCCCTGCGTGAAGCTGTAGTCGTCGCCGAAGTTCTTCGTCGTCACGACGAGGGTGTCGCCATCCCAGCGGCCCACCGACTCACCGAGCCAACTCTCGACGTTGTGGTCGTGTGCGGAGTCGATGGGGATGATCCGCGCGTCATGGTTCATCTCGACCAGGATCATCAGGTGGGTGTCCGTCTGCACGATCCGCTTCATGTTGTTGTACATGACGGGCAGCGCCGGCGGCCCGGCGGTGGAGCCGAATCCCAGCAGGCAGCGTTCGGCGTGCGGGCGCAATTCCGGGTCGTCGTAGGGGCCGAAGTCGTGGTCGATCCACCAGGCGGCGCCGGTGTTCTCGTGGCGGAACGCCGCGGCCTCCGCGAACCGCTTCTTCGCGGCGTCGGTCAACGCCGGCATCCGGCCGTTCGCGGGCTCCGTCATGATCGACGTCCGGTATTCGCCGTCGAGCTGGAAGTTGCGCTCGCCGATGTCGACGTAGAAGGCGTTGTAGCCGCCGACCTTGCCCGCGGCGCCCGTGAACTCGGGCGCGTAGATGCCGGTGCCGCCCTCCGGCGGCGCCTCGCGATTCGGATCGCTCGGCGCGTAGTCCTTCTCGAAGTTCCGCCGCCAGTGGTCGGCGATCGCCTGCGCCTGTTCGGGCGTCAGGGTCAGGTTGTCGCCGTACTGCTGGGGCCGCTGCAGCGGCGTCAGGGTGGCGATGTCGTAGGTGCCGGAGAGATCGGGCTTGCCGTCGTGCCGGCGGGGGATGTCGTCGGATGCAACGACGGCGCCGGCGGCCGCGAAGGCGAGCAGGGTGGTGAGAATGAGAGTGCGTCGTGCCATGTGCGGCGTCCCCCGGATTCTGGTTGCGAGCAGTACGTCCATCTTAGCCGGAAACTGGCTGGCTGGTCAGGATGCGGACGGCTGGACGATCCGGTCGGTCGTCGTGTCGCGCCGGATCTCGAACCAGCGCCGACAGCCCTGGGCGTGGAACCAGCGCTCGGTGACGACGCTTTCCTCGTTGTCGTGCATGAAGGCGAAGTCCAGATCCCGCTCGTTCGGATCGGTCAGATGGTCCGGTACGCGCCGGATCTCGCCGTGGACGAACTCGTGCACCGAACGATCGCCGCAGGTGGGGCAGGGGATGCGCAGGCTCATGGCTAGTGCGTCCCCGCCGACCCGCGGTCGGCCATCGTGCGGTCGCGGGCGAAGCGATCGAGCCCGAACGGCGCGATCAGTTCCGGCACCTTCCCGCTCGCGATGAGTTCCGCCATCTGCTCGCCGCCGGCGGGAATCGCCTTGAAGCCCCAGGTGCCCCAGCCGGTCGTGAGGTAGAAGCCGGGAACACCCGTGCGCCCCATGATCGGCGAGTAGTCCGGACTCATGTCGCAGACGCCGGTCCACTGCCGCAGCACCCGGAGGTTCGACATGAAGGGCAGCAGGCAGAGCGCCCGCCCGCAGACGTCCTGCACGAAGTCGTGGCTCGAGCGGTAGGAGAAGCTGGGCTGCGGGTCGATCTCGGCGCCCAGCAGCATCTCGCCGCGGGCGGTTTGCGAGGCGTAGAAGAAGAGCTCCGAAGAGGCGACGATGGGCCCGAACTGTTGCCGGTAGTGGTTCGTGACGAAGGCCTGCAGACGGTGCGTGCGGATGGGCAGCCGCAGGCCCGCCATGGCCGCGATGCGGCTGACGTGGCCGCCGACCGCCGAGACGACGGCCCCGGCGGCGACGTCGCCTGCCGCGGTCCTGACGCCGGCGACCCGCTCGCCGTCGAGGATCAGACCGTTCACCGGCGTGTTCTGGTGGACATGGGCGCCGCGTTCCATCGCGCCCTCGGCGAGAGCCCAGACCACCCGGTCGTGGCGGGCGGTGGCCCCCTGCGGGTGGTAGGAAGCGCCCAGCACCGGCCAGCGGCCGCCGCCCGACATGTCGAGCTCCGGGCAGAGCGCCTGGACCTGTTGCGGCCCGACGAACTCGGTCTGGGCGCCGAACTCGGTGTTCAGCTTCGCCCGCATCCGCTCGGCCCGCACGGCGGCTTCCGAGTGCGCCATCCACAGAATCCCCCTCTGCTGGTGCATGAGCCAGCGGCCGGTCTCCCGTTCCAGGCCCCGGTAGAGGTCGACACTCCGCTGGTAGAAGCGGACCGCGGCCGGGATGCCGTAGTTGGCGCGGATGATCGTCGTGTTCCGTCCCGAGTTGCCGCCGCCGATGTAGCCGCGCTCGAAGACGGCGACGTTCGTCATCCCATGGCGGGTCGCCAGGTAGTAGGCGGTGGCCAGCCCGTGGCCGCCGGCGCCGACGATCACCACGTCGTAGCTCTTCTTCGGCGGCCGCCAGGTCAGCTTCATCTGGCGCTCGACGAACTCGTTCATCGTGCGGCCCCGTTGGTTTCGTCGAGCGAGCTGGTCAGGCGGCGCTGGAAGGCGGCCGCGAACGGGTTCGGCACGAGGATCAGGGTCCTGCCGGCCTCGAACCAGAGCTTGGCCGGGATGCCGGCGACCTCGCCCTGGCCGAGGGCCGGACTCGGGCTCGGACGGCGCCACTCGCACTCGCGGTCGAGGAACCGCACGGCCGTGTCTTCGTCGAGCCAGACGTAGCTGAACGCGGTTTCCCGTTCGACGATCGCGTGCGGGTCGCCGGCGACCTCGAAGTCCGGCGACGCCGTCACCAGGAGTTCGTCGGAAGCGGTGCGGAAGGCGAGCGCGCCGGCGGGCCAGGGCGGCTCGGCGACCACCGCGTCGAGAGCCGCGGGCGTGGCCGACACCCGAGTCGCTTCGAGCCGGCGCATCCGCGGCGGCTCGGTTGGGGCTTCGGCGGCAATGTCGGTTGCCTTCGGAAGCGCAGCCGGGAACTCACGGACGTCCGCGGGCGACTCGTTGGCTGGGTCGATCGCCGCCCGCGCCCGTTCTCCATCCGGGTCGTAGCTCGGGCCGTCGACCCGCCGAGCCGGCCGGCCGTCGACCGTGACCTCGCGGGGCAGTTTGCCGTCCGGGTTCAGGTAGAGCCAGCCGAGCATCGGCGTGCCGCCGCCTGCCGCCGTGCCGGCGTCGGAGGTCACGTAGCCGGCATAGCGGTTCCCGTCATGGATCGCCGCGCCTTCGGCGGACGGAGCTTCGACCGCGCCCCGGGACGGCGGATCGTCGGCCCGGAGCGTGACCAGCCGTTTGTCGAGCGGTTGCCTGTTCGTTCGCAGGACGGCCTGACGCCCGACGAAGCCGCCCTTGTCCAGGTCGACCGCCCACTCGTGGGCGAGCCGGCGCGGAGTCGAGTCGTAGTCCGTGTCCTGGCCGATGACGATGTGGCCCTTCTCCAGCCGCAGACGGAGCAGGGTCTCGAGCCCGTGGGGCTGGACGTTGAAGTCGGCGCCCGCGGCCAGCAGCCGCCGCCACAGCTTGCGGGCGTCGGCGGCCGGATGGTGGAGTTCGTAGGAGAGCTCGCCGGTGAAGCTCAGGCGGACGACGCGGCAGTCGACGCCGGCAACGCGCACCGCCCGATGCCGCCCGAACGCGGGAAGCTCCCGGGCGCCGGCACGCGCCAGCAGCCGGGCCGCCTCGGGGCCGGTGACGTTGATCGCCGCGAGCGACGCGGTCTGGTTCAGGATGCGCACATCGCTGCCGAAGGCGTCGGCCCAGTCGCGCAGCCACAGCTCGAAGAAGCCCGAGCCGCCGGAGGTCGAGGTCACGAAGAAACGGTCGCCGGCGTTCTCGTCCGCTTCCCGGCAGAGCATGCCGCCGTCCGGGAGATCCCCGTTGCCGAAGCCCGCGCTCACATCGCGGCACAGGATTCCGTCGTCGAGTGCGTAGCCTCGTTCGTCCAGCATGAGGACGTAGCGGCAGCGGCCGGGACGGATCGTCGCGACCCGCGTGGGGACGATCCGCTCCAGAAACGCTTCGGCGTCCGGCCCGGAGATTGCGATCTTGCCGAGCGAACTCACGTCGCCGAGCGAGACGCGCTCGCGCACGGAGCGGTACTCGTCTTCCTTCCGGCCGTAGGTCCAGGGTCGCCACCAGCCGCCGGCGCGGTCCATCCTCGCGCCGAGGCTCAGGTGCTCGTCGTGGAGAGGCGAGCGCGCGGTCACGGCGGTGTGCGCGCCGGCGGCCAATTCGCGCACGGTGAGTTGCCGGTTGAGCGGCCGCGCCGTGAACGCGGGCTGAAGCCGGCCGCCGCGCTCCAGCAGGAAGCTGCGCAGGTAGGGCAGGCAGACGCCGCCCTGGCAGGCGCCGGTGCCGGCTAGCGTCGCGCGCTTGAGCAGCTCCATCTCGTGGAAGCCGCGCTCCCACACGCCGTCGAGGTCGGCGACGGTGACGCCGCTGCATGGACACACCGTTCCCTCGCGGGGGCAGGCCGGCAGCTCGGGTTCCGCCGCGGCGAGGCCCGTGACCCGCACCGGCAGGTCCGAGGCCATCCGGGCCAGCGCGTTGCGTGGATTGCGACCCAGGCCGAGGATCGCTGTGTCGCATTCGATTCGCTCTTCGGTGGCGTCGGCGTCGCCGTGTCGTCGCAGGACGATCGCCTCGACCCGGCCGTCGCCCTCGAAGCGGACGAGCTCCCAGCCTCCTTCCCCGACCGGGAAGTGGGCGACCAGCGAGTCGGCCGGCAGGCCCGCCGGTCGCTCACCGACGGCGACGGCACGGCCCAGGTCGATACCCGCGGCCACGAGCGCCGCGGCT
This sequence comes from Phenganax stokvisi, assembly GCA_025400075.2. Classification (NCBI taxonomy): domain Eukaryota; kingdom Metazoa; phylum Cnidaria; class Anthozoa; order Malacalcyonacea; family Clavulariidae; genus Phenganax; species Phenganax stokvisi. Next base: position 46,514 of record JAODVQ020116382.1, read on the forward strand.
GCCCGCGCCGTGACCAGCCCCTCCAGATCGCTGCCGGGAACAACGGGCTGGATCTCCGCGGCGCCGGTGGCCACGACGATCTCCCGCCGCGGATGGACGTGGAGCACGCGCTCTGCCTGGTCGGAGGCGACGACCAGAGGCCCCGGATAGACCCCGGTCACGTGCTGCCCGTCGCGCGCGTCCAGAGTCACGACATCCAGGCTTCCATCCCTGGCCTCCCGCGCGGCCTCGCGACCGGATCTCCCTTGGCCGATGACGACCGTGTCGCAGTGGACATGATGGAGCGGCGCCGCCTTCTTCACCAGGACCCGTGATGCACTGCGTTGCACACTGGGTGCGCCGGCGTCCTCGCCGGCCTGAGGCGCGATGCCGCGAAGCGGCGAGCCCGTCCGGTCGGCCAGCAGGGCCGGTTCCTCGCCTCCCAGATGATCCCGCCGGACGACCATCCCGTCTCGCGCCGGGACCTGACAACTCCGCGTATAGGCGACGCCGTCGACCGCTACAAGGCAGTTCGGGCAATCCCCTCCCAGGCACAGGCACCCGCCGCCGGTCGGAAGCAGCCCGGCGCGAACCAGCGCCACCAGCAGATTGTCGCCCGCCCGGGCCTCGACTCGCTGCCCGTCCACCAGAATGGTCGCCATCCGAGGGATGGTACGACGGATCCGAAACCGAAAAGCAACGCCGTCCAGCCCGTGCGGCTCGGGAGGGGGGGTCAGCTGCCAGGTGCGTCTGAACGAGCGACTGCCGCCGACGTCTCCGCAACCGGCGACCGACCGAAGCGAGTGAAGCCGAGTGCGCGCACCCCCTTTCCATCACCTCCCAAGCGCGCACGTCATCCTGGCGGCTGACCCCCCCTACCGAGCCGTACGGGCGGCCGCGTCCGACGGCGCTACGATTGCGCCCGGCACATGACCGCTTCCCTCTCCGCCACTCTCGAAGGTCAGGTGATTCTCGTCACCGGTTCGACCCGCGGCATCGGTCGGGCGATCGCCGAGGCCGCCGCCGGGCTTGGCGCTACGGTCGCCGTGCACGGGCGGGAACTTGCCCAGGTCGAGGCGGTGTGCGGCGAGATCGGCTCGGAGAGCGTCCTGCCGCTTGCTGCCGACTTCGACGACCCGGAGAACGCCGCGGCACTGGTCGAACAGCTAGTTGAGCGCTGCGGCCGGATCGACGGCCTGGTCAACAACGCCGGCGGCGGCCGGCCGGTCGCCTTCCGCGGCCTCGACCTCGACGCCTGGCGCGCGACCCAGCGCGTGAACCTGGAAGCGACGTTCGCCGCGTCCCGCGCCGCCTACAAGGTCATGCGCAGGGCGAACGGCGGCAGCATCGTCAACGTGGCCTCGCTCGCGGCCCACGGCCCCGGCGGCTGGATGGGCGCCGACTATGCCGCGTCCAAGGCCGGAATGGTCAGCATGACCCGCAGCCTCGCCCTGGAGGCGGCCCGCTTCGGCGTCCGCTGCAACGCGGTGTCGCCCGGTTTCATCGAGACGGACATGACGACCGAACTCTCGGACGACCAGCGGCAACGGCTGCGGGTGCCGCTCGGGCGCCTGGGGACACCGGCCGAGGTCGCCGCGGTCGCCGTCTTTCTGCTGTCGTCGGAGGCGTCGTACGTCACCGGCCAGGCGATTCACGTCAACGGCGGGTTGTCGATGTATGGCTGAACCCCGTCGCGTCGCGGTCACCGGCCTCGGCGTCTCCTGCGCCATCGGCACTGACATCGAGTCCTTTCGGACCAGCCTGTTCGCCGGCCGGGGCGGCATCGCCAGGCTCCGCTCGCTGGACACCTCGGAGATGAAGGTCGGCATCGGCGGCGAGGTCGATCCGGAGTTCGTCCCGGCCGGCCTGAAGCGGCTGCGCCGCCGGCCGACGGACCGGGCGGTCGACCTGGGTCTGGTGACCGCCGCCGAGGCGCTCGAGGACGCGGGCTTGATCGACGGCGCTCCGCCCTACGAGCCGCAGCCGGTCGCGGTGATTCTGGGCACGGCGGTCGGCGCGGCCGAGAGCAACACGACGCTGCAGCAGCGCTTCGCGGAACGCGGCGTCCGCGGCCTGCGGCCGACCAGCGTGCCGCGCGTCATGGACAACGCGATCTCGGGCGGCATCTCGATCCACTTCCGGCTCACGGGCGCCAACTTCGTCGTCATTTCGGCCTGCACGTCGGCGACCAACGCGATGGGCACGGCGTACCGGATGGTGCGGCACGGCTACGCCGACACCGTGCTGACCGGCGGCGCCGACGGCTTCTTCGACCCGTTCTACTACGGCGTCTGGAACAACCTGGGCGTGATGTCGAAGAACCCCGATCCGGCGCGAGCCTGCCGGCCGTTCGACGCCGACCGCGACGGCTGCGTCCTCGGCGAGGGCGCCGGCATGCTGGTGTTCGAGTCGTGGGACCGGGCCCGAAGCCGGGGCGTCCGGATCCGTGGCGAGATCGTGGGCTACGGCGAGTCGTCCGACGCCACCCACATCACCAGCCCGAGCGCCGAAGGCCAGGCCGTGGCGATGCGGGCGGCTCTGGCGTCCGCCGGCATCGAACCGGCCGATCTCGGCGCCGTCAACGCCCACGGCACCGCGACGCTTGCCAACGACGTCTGCGAAAGCGAGTCGATCTGCGCGATGCTGGGCGCCGCCGCCGAAGAAGCGCGGGTCTCCGCCAACAAGTCGTACTTCGGCCACACGCTGGGAGCATCGGGGGCGATCGAGTCGATCGCGGCCCTCCTCGGCGTCGAGCAGCGCCGGTTGCCGCCCAACCTGAACCTCGAGAGTCCCGACCCGGAGTGCCGCGTTCGGCTGGTGGGCGGCGATCCGGAGCCGCTCGAACGGCCCTTCGTGATGAAGAACAGCTTCGGCTTCGGCGGCAGCAACGGTGTCCTGGTCCTGGGGCCGGGGGGGTAGGGACGGCTCAGATAGAACGGCCTTCTCTCAAATGGGATATCTGCAGGCTGAGTTGCTCATCCGTTAGCATGTCGCACTCGCAAGTGGGGCCGGTGTTGAGAGGTGTGCGACTGGTGTATGGCAACGAACCCGAGGTCTTGACCAGCGTCGGGTCGAAGGTGGCGCCCGAAACTCGATGAGAGTTCCGTCGGCGTACTCGGAGTCGTACCCACGGGTCCGTTCCTCCGATCCGGAGGGTGTGGACAGCTACATCCGCCATACGACCATCGGCGACCCCGAGCTCGACCCGGTCCTCGAGGAACTCTCCGACCTGCCGCCGGCGGATCTGCACCGTTACGTTCGCGCCATCATCGAGTGGGAGGGAGATACCTTGTGCACCGCGCCCCGGGTGCTCCGCGACTTCTTCGAGACCCTCGAAGAACCGACCTGGCTGGACTGGGACGGCCTGGAGCCGGGAATTCGCACGTTCTACAAGAACGCGGATCTCATGCTGGGCGCGTTCGTCACTGGAGTGCTGGTCGAAGGCTTCTCGACCTTGATCGCCAAGTCGTTCAGCATCACGGGAAGGGTGAACTACACCACCAGGCGCCTCAAGCAGAACAATCGGCAGTTGCTGGACATCTTCTTCCCGAGAGGCCTGTACAGAAACGGCGAGGGCTGGAAGCTGTCAGTCCGCGTCCGCTTCGTGCACGGGCGGATGAGAAGTCTGCTCGCGAAGTCCCCGGACTGGGACCACGAGGCCTGGGGCACTCCGCTGAGCGCCGCGCACCTGGGCTATGCGATTTCCGTGTTCTCGAAGCGCCTGCTCGACTATTCGACGCTCCTGGGCGCCAGATTCTCGGAGGAAGAACGCAAGGGCGTCATGGACGTCTGGCGCTACTCCGGCTTCCTCATGGGCATTCCGGAGAGCATCCTGTACGCCTCCGAGGAAGAGGCCACGCGCGTGTACGAGATGGCCTACCTCTGCGAGCCGCCGCCGAGCGCCGAGTCGGGACACCTGGCGAACACGCTGATCCAGTCGATACCTGCCGTCGCGCAGATCAAGGGAACAGCCGAAAAGAACAAGATCGTGAAGCTGGCGTACCGCCTTTCACGAGCGCTCATCGGCAACGAACTCGCCGACGGCTTCGGCTACCCGAAGCAACGACCCTGGCACGTCGGAACGCTCGCGCTGTTCCGGGGCAGACAACGCCTGCTGCGGCGCTGGTCCGGCGCCGAAACAGTCCGGGCCAACAACCTGACCCAGCTTCTCCAGATCTCCGTGTACGACGAGGGGGGCCTCAGCTACAGAATGCCCGACCACGTCAAGGCCGAGAAACAGAATCCCTGGTAGAGGGCGATTCCGCTGGAATCGCGCGTTGGTAGAACCGCTCCCCGGCGCGGTCAGGCAACCCCTGCCTGAGGCTCCTGGGCGCCGGCGCCGGTCCCGATGCGTAGCCGGGCCTGGAGATTCACGTGCAGCATCGCCAGTGCCGGAACGACCAGCATCAGCAGCGGCGTGGCGATCAGGATGCCGAAGCCGAGCGCGGCCGCCAGCGGAACCAGGTGCACGGTCGCGGCGTCCGTCTCGAAGACGAGCGGCGCCACGCCGACGAACGTGGTCACCGAGGTCAGGAGGATCGATCTGACGCGGGCCTTGGCGCCGGCGATGATCGCCTCCTGCGGCGCGAGGCCGGCGCCCCTCTTCTCGTTGATGAAGGTGACCATCACCAGCGAGTCGTTCACGACGACTCCGGTACAGCCGACCAGGCCCTGCACCGACATGAAGCCGAAACTGAGGCCCAGCAGCAGATGGCCCGCGACCGCGCCGACCAGGCCCAGAGGAATGGCGGCCATGATGATGAGCGGTTGAGACCAGGATCCGAAGGGGATCGCGATCAGGGCGAAGATGATGATGAAGACGACCAGCATCGAGCTCGACAGGGCGCCGATGATCTCTCTCTGCTGCCTCTGCTCGCCGCCGACTCCGTAGCCGAAGCCCGGGTGCCTGGCCGCCAGCGGGGCCAGTATGTTCCGCTCGAGGGCGGGCGTGATCAACTGGCCGGTAACGACATCCGGGTCCACGTTCGCCGTGACCGTCACCACGCGCCGGCCGTCGACCTTGTGAATCGCGGTGGCGGATCGTACGAACCTGGCGGAGGCAACGTGCTGCAACGGCACTTCGGAGCCGCCGGGTGTCCGCACGACGAACCGTTCGAGGTCCGCGATCGAACTTCGCTCCTGCTCCGGCAGCCGGAGATACACCCGCATGTCTTCCCGGCCTCGCAGCACCCTGAGGGCCTCGGAGCCGAAGAACGCGGATCGCGTCTGGCGCGCCAGGTCCTCCAGGGTCAAACCCAGCGTGCGGGCCGGCGGCTTGAGTTCCAGTTGAATCTCCCTGAAGCCGTCGTCCTGATTCGTGCGGATATCGAACACCCCGTCGACCTGCTGCAGCTCCTCCACGAACTCCTGGGCGATGGCCTCCAGTTCGACGGGGTCCGGATGCGAGAGTTCCAGGTACACGGGCGGCGGGAGCTCGAGCGCCCCCGACGAGAAGACCAGGTGCCTGAGCCCCTGGACCGTACCGGTCTCCTCCCGCCACAACCGCTCGAACTCACTGGCCGGAACGGCGGCGTCTTCCGGTAGCGCGAACTGGACCGCGCCCACGTGGCTGCGCGGAACCGACGCCCGGTCGCCGCGCAGCGGATTGAAGAGCTCCGCGGGCTCGCCGACGGTGATGGCGCTGTTCCAGTCGTCCGCGGCGGCGCTGCCTGGATGCTCGCCGGCAAGCCGCTCCGCCACGCGGCGCCCCGTCTGCTCCACCAGTTCCCCGACCGCGGCGGTCCGGTCCGCCGGCGATCCGGTGGGCAGCTCGTAGTTCGCCGCGATGACGTCGCCCTCCACCTGCGGCAGGAACTCGACCCTGACCAACCCGGAACCGATGAGGACGGTCACGAGCAGGACCGCGCCCGCGGCCGTCGCCAGGACGATGGGCGGATGGTTCGTAGCGAGACGAAGGCCCCGGTCCAGCGGACCGTCGACCAGCCATTGCAACCCCCGGTCCACGGCTCGCTGCGTCCGCAGCAACCGGCGGCCGGCCCATGACGACGCGGTTCGACCGGGCGGCGGGAGATGCGACAGATGACGCGGGAGAATCAGAAGCGACTCCACCAGCGAGATCATCAGGATGATGATGACCACCAGCGGTACGCTTCTCATGATCTTGCCGGTGGAACCAGGGACGGTGAGCAGGGCGCAGAAGGCCGTCACGGTCGTCAGCACGGAGAAGATGACGGGAGCGCTCATCCGCTGCGCGCCCCGAATCGCCGTCGTCAGCCCGTCGCGGTCCCGGCTTCGTTCCGCGAAGATGTTCTCGCCCACTACGATCGCGTCGTCCACGACGATTCCCAGCGCGAGCACCAAGGCCATCATCGAGAACATGTTGATGGAGACGCCCAGCATCTGCATGCCCCACAGCGTTCCCACCAGGGCGACGGCCAGCCCCGCGGCCACCCAGAGCGCGAGGCGGATCTCCAGAAAGAACGTCAGCGCGAGAAAGACGAGAATGAGCCCCAGGACGCCGTTCTCGATCAGGACCGACAGACTGCCCGCGACCAGCGTCGAGTCGTCCCTCCATATCTCGACGCCGACGCCGGCGGGAAGCGCCGGGATCACCTCCGTCGCCAGATAGGCCTTGACCGCTTCGGAGATCTCGAAGACCTGCTCGTCCGCGGTGCGGGTGACGTCGACGCGAATGGCCCGGTTGCCGTTGAAGCGGGTGATCAGGTCGGTGTCCGCGAAGCCGTCGCGCAGGTCGGCGATGTCGCCCAGGCGAAGCGACGTGCCGTCGGGGCGGGACAGGACGATGATGTCCTCGAAGTCGTACTGCTCGTAGTTCTGGCCGATCGTCCGGACCCGGATTTCCTCCCCGCCCGTCGAGAGGCTGCCCGCCGAGAGGTCCATCGATCCCCGCCGCACGGCAACGGCGATGTCGCTCAGGGTCAGCCCCAGGGCCCGGAGCCGGTGCGACGGTACCTCGATCGAGATCTCGTACTCCCTGAAGCCGCTGGCGTCCACGTAGGACACCTCGGGAAGCGCCGCGATGCCGTCCTCTATGTCGTAGGCCAGCTCCTTGAGCGTCCGTTCCGGCACGTCGCCGTGAACCAGGAGCCGAATGACGCTTTGCCGGCTCGTCACCTCGCGCACTTCGGGCCGTTCCGCTCCAGCGGGGAAGCTGGGAATGCGATCCACCCTGGCCTTGGCCTCGTTGAGAGCGCGGTCGATGTCGGTACCGCTCTTGAACTCGGCGGTAACCGTTCCGAGCCCCTCGGAGGCGGAGGCTTCGATCCGCTTCACGCCGTCCAGCGACCCGAGCTCCTCCTCGATCTTGCGCACGATCGCTTCATCGACCTCCTGCGGGGCGGCGCCCGGGTACGGCACCATGACCTGAACGCGATCCAGCGACGCGTCCGGGAGCATCTCCTGGACGAGGTCGCCCGCCGCCAGCAACCCGGCGAACAGCAGGAAGACCATGAGGAGGTTGGCGGCAATCGGGTTGCTCGCCATGAAGGCGATCGGACCGCCGCGGACTGTCGGGTCGCCGGCCTCGCTCATCGGTCGCTCAGCCCGGAACCTCCGCCGCCCGCGCCTTCTGGAACGCGGGTCTGGCCAGGCAGCGGTCGCCGTAGGCCTCGAGCACCGGCGACTCGGGGAGCATCCCGAACATGCGCAGGAAGACGGCGCTGCTGCCGAGCATCACGTCCGCGGCGCTGAACTCGTCGCCCAGGATCCAGGGGCCATCGCCCAGCGCGTTCTCCCAGACCTCGATCGTCTTGGCGAAACTGCCCCAGCCCAGCCGGCCGGGATTGAACGCTTCCGCCTGGTGCTCCTCGGGCACGACGGTCCGGAGGCCCGACTCGAACATCGCCGGCTCGATCATCGCCGCCGAGTAGATCAGCCAGTGCACGAAGCGGGCGCGCAGCGGATCGTCCAGCGCCGGCGCCAGCCGGCCGGAGGCGTAACGGTCCGCGACGTAGAGACAGATCGCTGTCGAGTCCCACATCTTCACGCCGCCGTCCTCTAGCGCGGGCACCTTGCCCATCGGGCTCGCGTCCAGGTGTTCCGGAGTCCGCTCCGACTTCGTGACGTCGACGTGGACGAGCTCGTAGTCGACGCCCGCCTCCTCGAGCATCCAGACGGCGCGGCTGGACCGCGTCTGCGGGCACCAGTAGAGCTTCATTCGTAAGCCTCCGAGTCCAGGTGTTCGGTGCCGGCCGGCGCCCGGCCGATCTCCCTCATGTTCGTGAAGAAGCCGCGCACGTCGAGTTCGATGGTGACCGGCGAGTCGCTCCCGTTGAGCCAGAACCAGCCGTGGTTGCCGGAGTAGCCCGCGGTCAGGCCGCCGCGGCCCCCGGTGACGTCGAACTCCTCGGCGTAGCGGACCGGCTCGTCGTCGAGGTCGTTGAACGGGTCGGCGTGGAAGTCCGAGTAGAGCGTTCCGCCGTGGGTCTGCCAGGAGTAGACGATCGTCATCCCCGCGATCATCCGCAGCTTGAACTCCATCTGCTCGTTGGCGCCGATCTCGATCGTGACCGTCTCGGCCCGGAGTTCGCGATTACCGGTCATCTGGGCCGAGAGCCCTTCCTCGGCCTCAGCCATCGGCTCGGTTCCGGCCGCTTCGTAGAGCCGGTCGAGGCCGAGCAGGCCGCCGATGCGGGTCGGGTCGATGCCGTACTCGGCCGGCAGGATGACGATGACGAAGACGACCGCCGCGGCCGCGAGCGTGATCGCGAGAGTCTTCAGCAGCCTGCCAGGCGCCGGCGTGCCGAGATCGCCGCCCGGTGCTGGAGAGGAATCCGTCATGACATGAAGTACCCCGTCAACTGGTAGGCGACCAGCAGGAAACCGACCGTCATCAGTACCGCGTTCGCGGCATAGCCGTGAGACTGGAAGCGGCCGCTGGCTCGCCAGAGCCTGAAGCTCAGCAGGATGATGGCCAGGGCGGCGAACTGCCCGAGTTCGACGCCCACGTTGAACGAGACGATGTTGCCCACCAGGCCGCTGGCCGAGATCTCCACCGGCTGCAGCTTGGTCGCCAGGCCGAAACCGTGGAAGAGGCCGAACACGAGCACGGCCGCCCGGGTGTCGATGCTGACCCCCAGAGCCCGGAACCCGCCGAGGTTCTCGAACGCCTTGTACGCCACCGACAGGCCGACGATCGCGTCGATGAGGGACGGATTCGCGTGGATGCCGCCGAGCACGCCGACCAGCAGGGTGACGCTGTGGCCGACCGCGAACAGGGTCACGTAGAGCGCGATGTCGCGGAAGCGGTATAGGAAGAAGATGACCCCCGCAAGAAACGCGAGGTGGTCGTACCCGGTAACCATGTGCTTGGCGCCCAGGTACATGTAGGGCCCGACCGCCAGACCCTCGTTGTTGGTCAGGAAGAGCTCGTCCTGGTCGGCGACGCCGTGCGCCCACAGGCCCGACGACAGGAACAGCGCGACCAGCGCAAGGACAGCAGTCCGACGCGCAAGTCGCGCCGCATGACATCCGACCGCCCGATGACGGGCGCTCGGAGCGTGACCCTGGCGTCGCGAGGACGCGCCGCCAGGGTTCGAGCGGCCATGCCACGGATTGCTAGCCGCCCTGGTCATGGTCCGGCTACTGCCGCGCCGCCTGACAGGCGACGAACTCCTCGCCGAGGTCCGGCAGCTCCTCTTCCACGAGCGGCAGGGACGCGATGTCCGGCCCGCTCGCGTACCGGGCGTCGCCGAGTTGCGGACCGAAGTTCGTGAAGGTCTCCATCATCGCGTTCATGGCGCCCCGGTTGGCGAGCATCCGTCCGAGACCGCCGGGGACCTGCGGGTCGCTGACCGTTTCCTGGACGACGTTGAGCGTCCCTTCTTCGTCGCCCGGGCTCAGGATCCACCTCAGGTACATGCAGAGCACGCGCCTGCCCTCGAACTCCGGCGTCAGATCGTCCGCGCCGGCTATCTCGTTGATCACGCGGCCGTCGCTGGTGCGCAACCAACCTGAACGGACGATCGTCACCCGCCTCGAGAGTCCCGAGCCGGAGATGCGGTTGCGCAGGGATTGAAACGGCTGCTCCAGAGGCGTCGCGCGTTCCTCTTCGCAGATCCCCTGCCACTCGGGGCAGGCGTCGGCGTCCTCGAGCATCGCGATCGCCGACGGAATCGACCCCTGCACGACCACCTCGGCCCGGAACAGACGGAACTCGGTTCTGTCGATCTCGCAGGATTCGATGGTTACGGGGCCTTCGTTCCTCTCGGGACGGCAGTCCTCCGCCGTGCCGGGTTGCGCGGCGAACGCCCCGACCGCGAAAGCGAGGGCCAGCACCCTGCCCGCCACTGAACGACCGTCCTTCTCGCGCACCGTCGGCACACTATCAGCAGAGCGCGGGCCGCTGGCGCCGGCCTCAGAGCCGCAACCGGAGGGACGCGCGAAACGCGCGCGGCTCGGCCGGGCTCAGGAAGCGCGGATCCTCGTAGCCGTCGCCGAGCACCTCGTCGGGTTCTCCAAGAGCGCCGAACGTCGCGTACTCACGGTCCGTCACGTTGGACACCTCGAGATCGAGGCCGAGCGACGGGGTGAGTTTGATGCGGGTCCAGAGGTCGCCGCGCCAGGCCGAGCCGACCGGCTCCAGCAGGTTCGCCTCGTCCCCTCGCAGGTAGCGAGTCGAGTCACCGAGCAGCCGAGCCCCAAGTACCATCCGGTCGCCGACTCTCAGATCGGCGCCGGCCCGTAGCTGGCGGCGCGGGACGCCGGGCAGGAAATCGCCCGGCTCGACCTCGATCTCCCCGTCCTCGGCCAGAGGATGCGGCGGACTCGACAGGGTCAGGCGGTCCTGGAAGGTCGCGTCGAGCAAGGTGTAGGAGGCATCCCAGTTCAGTCGGCCGTGGCTGCCGCGCAGCCACAGTTCGAGCCCCTGCCGACGGGTCGCGTCGACGTTCGTGAAGTAGCCGGCGCTGGTGCCGGCGCCGCTCGAGACGAAGACGATGTCGTCCCGGCTGTCGCTGTGGAAGAGGGCCGCGCTCCACCGCAGCGACCCGTTGCCTCCACGCAGGCCGAACTCGGCGCTGGTCGTCACCACCTGGTCGAGCGGCGGGTCGGCGACGAAGGCGTTTGGCAGCCGGCACGGGTCGTCCGGATCGGCGCAGGTGAGCTCGACCGGCGTCGGCACGCGGGACGACTGCGACACGTTGCCGAACAGGAGCATCGACGAACTTCCTCTTCCTCGCAACTCCCGGACGAAGCCCGCCGAGGGCACGAGCCGCGAAAAGCCGTGATCGCCGTCGAGGGCCGTGCCCAGTTGATCATTGAGCTCGATCCGGCCGTCGTTGTAGCGGGCCTGGAGAGTCCAGGTCAGCCGGTCGCCGGCAGTCGTCCAGTGCCGCAGCGCCCACAGGCCGGCGTGGCCGGTGTCGGATCTCAGTCCGACTTCGGAACCGGGAAGCAGCATGCCGCTGCCGATCGTCGTCCTGGTGTCGGTGAGCGAGGCGAGTTCCGTCTCGAAGGCGAAGTCGGCGCGCCCGCCGTCCCACGAGGCGCCCACGAGCCAGCGGCCCGATTCGGTCAGACCGGAGATCTGGATCGAGGCGCCCAGGCCTTCCCGCTCGGTGCGGCTCTGGTTGTTGACCGCGTCGAACTCGTCGTGCTCGTCATCGTCGTCGTGGTCGTCATCGTGGTCGTCATCGTGGTCGTCGTCGTGCCCGTGGTCATCGTCTTCGTCGTCGCCCTCGAAGGCGTCCGCGTTGTAGGTGGCGACGTCGTTCGCGCGAAGGTAGATCTGCGCTTCGAGTTCAAGCCCCGGCCCGATCATCCGACCGATCCGCAGCCGCGGGAAGAACAGCTCATTCCAGGTCTGATCCGGGTGCGTGAAGACCTCGGCGCGGTCGACTCCCAGCAGCTCCACCGGCGCCACGCCGTTTCCGATCAGGTCGTTGTCCGCGACGCCAACCGCGAAGTCGATCCGCTCGCGCTCGCCGCGATGCGAGAGCTTCGCGAGCGCCTGCCGCAGCGAGCTGGGCGAGAAGTCGCGCCAGCCGTCCTCATCGAAGGAGCGGCCACCGACGAACCAGCCGTACCCGTCATCGGGGCCGAACACGCCGCCGGCGCCGAACTCGCCCGCCCGGCGGCCGGAGTAACCGGCTTCGAGCGTCAGGTCAAGTCGCTCGGAGTCGAAGCCGCTGCGCGTGTTCAGGGCGAGCGCCCCTCCGAGCGTGTTCAGGCCGAACATCGGGTTCGCACCGGGCAGGAGTTCGACCTGTTCCGCCGCGAACGTCGGCACGAGGTCCCAGGCCACGACGTCGCCGAAGACCTCGTTGACCCGGACGCCGTCTTCGTAGACCGAAAGTCCCTGGTTCGCGCCCAGGAGCGGCGACGCCCCGAAGCCCCGGTAGAGCACGTCGGACTGCAGCGCGCTCCCCTGCGCCGACGCCAGGCTCACGCCGGGCAGTTCCGCGTCAAGCAGGGCGCCGACGCCCGAAACCGCCGACAGGTCGAGCGCCTGCGGCGCCACGCGGTGGACCGTCCAGGGCACGCGGTCGGGCGATTCACCCGCGTGGTCGAGGGGAGCAAGGCCGATGACCTCGATCTCCTCCCGGAACTCGCCTTCCGTGGGTGCCTGGTCGTCCTCGCCGGAGGCAACTTCCTGCTCGGACATCGCGGCTTCCTGCTCGGACATCGCAGCGGCGGCAATCGGTTCGGCGGAGGCCGCCAACAGAAGACAAATCGCTAACGGCCGCATCACGCGCCCACTGTAGCCGTGCTGGCGGACAGCCCCCCGGCCCGGTCGACGATCGAGTCGCCGACCCTGGCGCTGGGCGCCGCGGTGGAGATCGAGTGCATCGCCCAGCGCCGGGAATCGGAACAGCGGCGCTAGCGCCAGCGGCGGTGACCCCAGAGGTACTGGTCCGGGTCGCGGCGGATCGCTTCCTCGAGGAGTGAGTTCAGGGTCCGGAGAATCGCCTCGACATCGGCCTTCCGGTTACCGCTACGCGGTTGCTCGATCAGCGGCGACAGGCGCAGCTCGAAGGTCATCGGCGCCGTCCGGCGGCAGACCGCGAAGGTGAGCGGCGCCCGCGCGACCAGATGCAGCATCGCGGCCGTCGTGTGCGTCATTGCGGGATGGCCGAAGAACGGCACGTCGATCCCCTGACGGGCGTGCTGATCGACCAGCAGCGCCAGGATCTCGCCGTCGCCCAGCAGCTTGAGGAAACGCCCCGGATCCGGGTCGTACTTCGGGATCATCCGGAACGCGCCCCGCTGCCGCCGCTCGAGCGCCAGCTCCTGCACTCGCGGGTTGTTCATCGGCCGGGAGATGCCGGCGACTGGCTTGTAGCGCGACAGCCATTGGCCCGCGATCTCCCAGTTGCCGAAGTGGCCCGAGACGACGATCAGGCCGCGGTCCGGATCCTCCAGCACCGCCGCCACATCGGCGGGCAGGTCTACTCGGAGCCGCTCCGGGTCGTCGAGCACGAGCGCCGACTTCATGGACTCGACCAGCACCATCCCCATGTGGCGGGCAGCGCCGCGGCCGATCGCCCGCGCCTGCCCCGCATCGCCGGCGGCGCCCGCGCGCAGGACGTTCGAGACCGCTACGCGACGCCGCGGCCGGTCGGCCGTCCACCACAGCGAGCCCAGCGCCGCGGCCCAGCGGGAGGCGGCGGCCGGCGGCAGCAGATCGACGCCGAACAGCGCCAGTCGCGCCGCCCAGTACTCGAGAAGGTGAAGCACCCGGGCCAGGAGGCTGCGCTCAGGCTCCGTCCTGCTGCAGCAGCGCGATGATCTCGCCGATCGTGCGGGTCTTCACGACCTGCTTCGGATCGAGCGCGATCCCGAACTCCTCCTCCACGTCGTAGAGCACATCGAGGATGGTCAGTGAATCGAAGCCGAGCGACTCGATCGGCGTTTCGGCGACCACCGCGTCCCAGTCATGCTCCTCGACCGCGCTGTCGCGCAGCACGTCCCGCAACCGGGCGAGGATCTCGGAGACGCCGTCAGAGTCCATGGACGAGAGACTATCGCCGATCCGGAAGCGGGACTCGCCCGCCTGGTCTCACGAGCCTTCCGCCGCCGTCTGCACCGCCATGCCCTCGGTGGCGAGCCGGATGCCGCCGGTGACGACCGGTTGATTCACTTCAAGCGCGCCGGTGACGTACACGACGTTGTCGAAACGCTGCAGGACCCGCACCGGCACGATGCTCACCTTGCCGTCCCGTACCGCCCAGACTTCGTCACCGGTTCGGAGTGCCGAGTCCGGCAGCTTGAAGTACCGCTCCGGGGAGAGACCCTGAAGCTCCACGTCCACGAACTTGCCGACCAGCAGAGGGGGAGCCGCGCCCGGACCGAGGCCGGCGTCGACCGGCGAGCCGCTCGAAAAGGGCTCCGGAACACGGACGATCACGTCGATCGTCCGTGTCTGTTCGTCCAGCGTGACCGCGCCACGATCCAGGTAGCCGTCCCAGGCGTAGCTTCCGTCGCCGTACTCGGCGATGACTCGCGCCTCGATCCGCGTGTCCTCGTCGCCGGCCCGGAGATCCCAGAGGCCGGGCAACAGGGCGGCGGCGCCGTCGGAGAGCGGAACGACGACTTCGACGGAGCCGGACGCGTAAAGTCGCCCCACGCTCTGGCCGGCGGCGACGAACTGTCCGACGCCCACCGACTCGGAGCGCACGATGCCGTCGAACGGGGAGCGGACCTCGGTACGCGCCAGGTTCAGCGCCGCTTCCCGGAGGACGGCGCCGTCGCGCTCCAGCGCCCTGCGGGCAGCCTGAAGCTGGGGCTCCCACAGGGTCAGGGGACTTGGAGCGTCGGAGTTCGCTTCGCCGGCCTGGCGTTCCCTGAACCGTTTGTACTGGGAGCGCGCCACGGTCGCCTCCTCTTCCACCTTCAACACCTCGACCCGCTGCAACGCGACGTTCGCTCGCGCCTGTTGCACCCTGTTGCGATAGTCCGTGTCCTCGATGCGGAACAGCGATTGCCCCTCGCGGACGCGTCCGCTGCTCTGGAAGGCCGGGTCGACCCACACGACCTTGCCGCTGACCTGCGGGGTGACGTCGACTTCCGCCCGCGGTTGGACCGTGCCGGCGGCGTGGACCGGGATGGCGCCCTCGCCCGCCTCCACCGGCGCGGTCAGAGCGAAGGGGACCAGGGAAGGGGGTGGCCTGGAGGCCGGCTCGGGCCTCAACAGCACCATCGAGGCGGCGACGGCGAGGGCTCCGGTCAGGATCAGGCCTCCGATGGCCCAGCCGGTTCGTTGACTCATCCGCGGGGATCTTGCCTTACGGAGTTCCGGCAACGGCGCTGCGCACCGTCATGCCATCGGTGGCAACCTGGATCCCGCCGACGATGGCGGCATCGCCCGATTGGAGGGCGCCGGTAACGTACACCTCGTCGTCGCCACGCTGCAGGACCGTGACCGGCACGATCGTCACTCTGTCTTCGCGCACCACCCAGACTTCGTTGCCGGGTCTGAGCGCGGACCGCCTGATCCTGAACCAGGCGTCCGGCGCGATTCCGTCGAGCTCCACGTCGACGAACTTGCCGACCAGCAGCGGCGGTCCGCCGGCGCCGGGGGCCGCGTCGCCGTCTTCGCTGCTGCCGCCTTCCGGCTCGCCGCGGCCGTAGGGCTCGGGAACCCTCACGATCACGTCGAGAGTGCGGGTCTGCTCGTCCAGCGCGCCTTCGAACCGGTCCACGTAACCGTCCCAGCCGTAACGCCGGCCGCCATAGTCCGCCACGACCTGAACCCCCACCTCCTGGTTGCCGTCGCCCGCCTGCAGATCCCAGAGGCCAGGAATGAGCGCCGCCTCGCGGTCGGAGAGCGGGACGACGACTTCGACGGCGTCGGACGCATAGAGCCGCGCCACTCCCCGGCCCGCGGCGACGAACTGCCCCACGTCGACCGACTCGGTCCGCACGACGCCGGAGAAGGGCGCCGTGACCGCGGTTCGCGCGAGGTTCAACTCGGTCTCGGCAAGGTTGGCGCGTTCCCTGGCCAGCGCGGCTTCGGCGGCCTCGAGTTGAGGCTGCCAGAGAGCGAGCGGACTCGCTTCGGAAGTGGCTCCGCTCTCGGCCTGGCGTTCCTTGAACTGCTCGTACTGCTCGCGCGCGACTTGCGCTTCTTCCTTTGCCCTGAGGACCTCGACCCTCTGGAGCGCGACGTTGGCCCGCGCCTTTTCCACCTGGCGCCGGTAGTCGACGTCGTCGATGCGGAAGAGCACCTGTCCCTCGCGCACGCGCCCGCCGCTCTGGAACGCCGGGTCGCCCCAGACCACCTTGCCGCTCACCTCCGCGGCGATGTCGACCTCCGCCCGCGGCCGTACCGTCCCGGCCCCGAGCACGGGAATGGCCCCCTCGCCGGGCAGTGCCGGAGCTGTGATCGCGAAGGGCATCTGGGAGGGCGGCGATACGCGTTCCGGTTCGGGCCGCCGGGAAACCATGAACATGGCGAGACCCGTGGCCCCGACCAGGATGGCGCCGCCAACGAGAAAGCCGGTTAGTCGACTCATCTGCCGGCCTGCTCCGTCTGTGGTCCCGATTGTGGCGGCACTTGGGCGGCCGGCGCGTCGTCGTCCGCATCCGCGGGTGTCCAGGCCCCTCCCAGGGCGCGGTGGACGGTCAGCCGGGAGAGCGCGAGATCGCGCTCGGCGCCGGCCAGGGCGGTCTCGACGTTCAGGCGGGTCAGCAGCGCGTCGAGGAAGTCGGCGTAACCCCCGATGCCCGCCT
Organism: Phenganax stokvisi; assembly: GCA_025400075.2. Classification (NCBI taxonomy): domain Eukaryota; kingdom Metazoa; phylum Cnidaria; class Anthozoa; order Malacalcyonacea; family Clavulariidae; genus Phenganax; species Phenganax stokvisi. The sequence continues at coordinate 63,143 of JAODVQ020116382.1, forward strand.
CGTATCTCTGGGAGCGGAGCCTCTCCGTCGCCCGGGCCTCCTCGAGCCGGGAGGCGAGCAGGGCGTGGCGCCGGCCCTCGTTCCCGTGGACGGCCAGAGCCGTTTCGACCTCGTTGACGGCGGTGACGACGGTGCGGCCGTAGGTCGCCGCGAGCTCGCCGAACCGGGCCTCCGCCAGTGCCACGTTGCTGCGCAACCGGCCGCCCTGAAAGATCGGCGCGAGCAGGTTGGACGCCAGGTTCGTGAACCACTGGTCCACCTTGAACAGGCTGTCGACTTTGGAACTCTGAAGCCCGATCGAGCCGGAGAACGAGAGGGTCGGAAGAAGCTCGGCGCGCCGGGCGTCGACCTGGAAACGGGCCGCTTCGAGCCGGTGTCTCGCCGCCCTAACGTCGGGCCTCTGCATCAGCAGGTCGGCCGGGATCCCGGGCGGAACGGGGTCGGCCGCGGTTTCGGGCGCCACCGTTTCGGGCAGCAGTTTGGCCAGATCCTCCCGGTAGCCGCCCAGCAGGACGGCGAGTCGCCCCTCCGCGTTCGCCAGCCCGTTCTTGAGCTGGGACTGGGTGGCCTGGGCGTTCCGCAACTCCTGGCGTATGCCGTAGAGGATCGAAGAGTCGGCGAGACCGCGGTCGTAGCGGGTGGAGGCAACGTCTTCGCGCTCCATGAGGACATCGACCATCCTTCGGCTGATCGCGATTCGCCGCCGGAGGTCGACGATCTCGAAGTAGGCGCCGATCGTCTCGGCAAGGATCCCGATCCGCGCGGTCTGGTAGTCGGACTCCGAGGCGAGGTACTCGGCGCCGGCGGCGAGCGCGGAGCTGCTGGCGCGCCCCCAGAAGTCCATCTCGTAGGAGAAGTCGGCGCTCAGCGACCAGGTCGTGATCGCGAGCCGCTTGGGCAAGGTGAAGCCGGGAGCGAGCCGTTCCAGCCCGAGTTCCTGAATCTGGGCGCCGAAGCCTGTGTTGCTGGGGTTCGTCAGGTCGTTGATCCCCGCGCCGGCCGCAACGACCGGCCGGATCGCGGCCCTGGCGATCCGGGCTCGTTCCCTGGCCTGTTCCACGCGAGCCACCGCGGCGGCCATGTCCAGATTCGAGTCGAGGACGGAGTCGACGATCCGGTCGAGCGCCTGATCGTTGAACGCCTTCCACCACTGCAGGGGCTCATGGGCGCCAAGGGCGCCTGCTGCGGGAGCTTCCTCGAAGTTTGCCGGCAACTCCGGCGCCGGATCGGGCAGTTCCGGCGGCGGCGCCAGTGAGCAGCCGAGGAACAGAAGCGCAGCGGTGGCCAGCGAGAGCAGGGCAATCGCGTTGGAGTTCATGTGGCGCTCGGGCGTGGCTCCGCTGGCAGGAACAGGTCTTACGATACCACGCAGCGCCGGTACACTCGTGCGCTCGCTGATGGCAGACCTCGAAGATCTTCTGGTCAAGACGAGCAGAACGTTCGCGCTCTCGATCCCCCAACTCGAGGGCGCGACGCGGGATCAGGTGACTCTGGGCTACCTGTTGCTGCGCATCGCGGACACGCTCGAGGACGCGGCGGTCTGGAGCCGGGAGCAGCGGGTCGAGGCGCTGTTCCGGTTTGCCGACCTGCTGGACGACGCGGCAGGCGCCGCGACGGGGGAGCTGGTCGCCTCCTGGCTCGCCGAGCCGCCCTCGCCTCACGAGGGCTACCTGGAGCTGCTCGAGACGACGGATGAGGTGCTTGCGGCGTATCGCACTCTCGATCCGGCGGCCCGGTCGGTGGTCGGACATCATGTTCGCCGCACCTGCGTGGGCATGGCGCACATCGTGCGGCGCGCCGACCGGGGCGGCGAGCTCCGCCTCAAGGGCATCCCCGAGCTTCGGGACTACTGCTACGTCGTTGCCGGCATCGTCGGGGAGATGCTGACCGAGCTGTTCCTGCTAGGCGCGCCGCTGGAAGAAGTGGCCGAAGCGCTTCGGCGTCGCGCGGCGGCGTTCGGCGAGGCGCTGCAACTCGTGAACATCCTCAAGGATGCGGCGGCGGACGAGGATGAAGGCAGGTCGTTCATTCGAGACGGCCGCGACCGGACGCTGGCCTTCGAGCTGGCCCGCGCGGACCTCGAAGTGGCCGGAGAGTACGTGGCTCACCTGCAGCAGGCCGGCGCGCCCCGCGGCTTCCTGGGCTTCACGGCGCTTCCCGTTCGCCTCGCCTGGGCCACGCTGGCCCGAGTCGAGGAGCGGGGCCCGGGGTCCAAGCTGACCCGTCCCGAAGTGGCCGAGCTCGTCGGCGCCCTGCACGCCGACCTGGACGCGGGCCGACCGGCCGCCGCCGGCGCTGGCTAGGCCGCGCCGCCGAGCTACCAGTCCCCGCGAATCCTCGTCGTGGAGGGTGGTGGGCGGCGCGTGCCTCCCAGGTGCCCCTGTGCTAGTGTCTGTCTCTAACACGTTCAGAAGCAACCCAGGGAGACAACGGGTCCATGAAACAGGCGATCGGCTTGCTGTTCATTCTCGCCCTCGCCGCCCCGCTCGCGGCGGCGAACAACAACGACGCTCCGACAGCCACGCCGACTTACTACGGCGAAGTGCAGAACATCCTGGAGCAGAACTGCCAGGTCTGCCACCGCTCGAACGGCGCGAATCTGGGCGGCATGGTGGCGCCGATGGCGTTCACCAGCTACCAGGAGACGCGGCCCTGGGCTCGTTCGATCGCCCGCCAGGTGGAGGCTGGCCTGATGCCGCCGTGGCATGCCGCCCCGCAGCATCACGGCGTGTTCGAGAACGAGCGCTCGCTGTCGGATGAGCACAGGGCGGCCCTGATCGCCTGGGCGAAGGGCGGAGCGCCGATGGGCAACGCGGCCGACGCGCCGCCGGCCAGGGTCTGGGAGGCCAACGACGGCTGGACGATCGGCGAGCCCGACCTGGTCATGGACATGGGCCAGGACTTCTTCGTCGAGGATGACGTCCGCGACCAATACGTCAACTTCGAGACGGTGATCACGGAGGAGATGCTCCCCGAGCCGCGCTGGATCAAGGCGGTCGAGTTCCGTCCGGGCGGCCCGGTCGTGCATCACATCATCGCGCGTCCCTTCGGCGGCATTGCTCCGGGCAATGACCCGACCGTGCATGACGACGGCTTCGGCACCCTGGTCAAGCCGGGCACAACGATCCGGTGGAACATGCATTACCACAAGGAGCCGGGGCCCGGCACGGGCGTCTGGGATCGCTCCTCGGTGGCGCTTCGGTTCTACCCCAAGGACTACAAGCCCGACTATGTGATGCAGAACGAGGCGATGGGCAAGTTCGACTTCGAGATTCCGGCCGGCGATTCGAACTACGTCGCCAAGACGAACCACAAGTTCGAGCGCGATGTTCTTCTCCTCGGCTACACGCCGCACATGCACCTGCGCGGCAAGTCGGCCCGCTACCTCGCGAAGTACCCGGACGGCACGGAAGAGGTTCTCCTCGACGTGCCCCGGTACGACTTCAACTGGCAGACCCATTACAAGTACCACGCGGGCGGAAAGCCGGTCCCGGCCGGTACCGAGATCGAGCTGACGATGGCCTGGGACAACTCGGCGGACAACCCGGCGAACCCGGATCCGACCAAGACCGTCGTCTACGGCGGTCCGACCACGGCCGAGATGATGTTCGGCTTCGTCTCCTACGCCGACGCCGAGCCCGGGTACAACCCGTCGAACACGGGCTTCCTGAGTCAGCAGCGGTTCAACCGCGAGGAGTTCAGGGAGACCATCAGGGAGCGTTTCGGGGTCGAGTGGGACTCGCTCAGCGAAGAGGAGCAGGGCGAGATTTTCCGCCGGTACCGCCGGCAGCAGCGTCAGGGCGCGGATAGGGACGCCGGCGAAGGCACGGTCACCGGCGGCGAGTAGCTCCTGTCGGCAGTCGCCTCGTGAATCGACAATCCCGCCCCGGCTTCGGCCGCGGCGGGGTTTCGTCGTTGGCGGAGTTGTTGGCGGGCGGACTCCGGGAGACTCGATCGATGGGGAGGTAGGTACTTGAACCGGATGGGGCGAATCGTCGCGTTGCACCGGGTGTTCGACTCGCGCCGTCATCCTGTCCCGGCAAGGGGGCTGATGGCTGAACTCGAGTGCTCGCGCGCGACCCTGTTCCGCACCATCGCCATGCTGCGCGACCATCTCGGCGCGCCGATCGTCAACGAGCCTGGCCGGGGCTACCGCTACGACCGGGATGGGGGATGGTTCCAGCTTCCGGGGCTGTGGTTCCGCAGGGACGAGGTCGAGGCGTTGCTGGTCATGGACGAGCTGCTGAGCCGGGTTCAGCCCGGTCTTCTGGAAGACCTGATCGCCCCGCTTCGCGGCCGCCTCCGGACGATCCTCGATCGTGGGAGGCGCAGTGGAGAGCGATTCCCGGCACACCGGTTCCGCATCCTGCGCGCGCATGGACGGGAGGTGCCGGCTCGTGGCTTCGAGACGGCGGCCTCTGCCGTCGTCGAGCGACGCCAGCTTGTCTTCACCTACGAAGCGCGCTCGACCGGCGAGACGGCCCGACGCACGACCTCGCCCCAGCGGCTCGTCTACTACCGGGACCAGTGGTACCTCGATTGCTGGGACGAGCACCGGCAGGGCCTGCGGACCTTCTCGCTGGACCGGATGTCGTCCGCGGAGGTTCTCCCGGCCGCCGCCCGCGACGTTCCGGCGGAGAACCTGATCGAGGTCTTCGGGGCCGGCTACGGCCTGTTTAGCGGTCCGGTCCGGGGCGAGGCGCGCCTTCGGTTCCGACGGGAACGAGCCCGCTGGGTCGCGGATGAACGCTGGCACGGAAGGCAGACCAGTCGCCGCCTGCCGGACGGCCGGCTTGAACTGACCGTGCCCTACTCGGAAGTCGACGAACTCCTCGGCGAGATTCTCCGCTGTGGCCCGGACGTCGAGGTCGTGGAGCCGCCGGAGTTGGCGGCGTTGGTGCGAGAGAGGCTTGAGAAGGCGGCGGAGCAGTACCGCTGACCGCCGCTGATCCGCGGTTCTTGCAGATTCTCCCCGTCGAGTGTCAGGTCCTGAGACTGCGGGGCGCTAGCTTGTGAGTTGAGCGTCAAGAGGCTTGGACATCGGGAGCAGTTCCCGACGGCCGGAAGGGAGACCGGACATGACTCGAATCTTCTGGGAAGGATGGGCGGCGGCGGTCGCGCTCGGAGTCGTGGTCGGTGACTGGCGTGACTGGCTGTCGAGGAATCAGAGGAGCCCGCTCTAGGGGCTTGCGCCTCAGACTCACACGTAGCGTTCTATGGCGCAAGCTCCTAGAACAGCTTCAGCACGGCGATGAAGGCGCTCCAGCCGTCGTCGGGGCCAGCCAGGGCGTGGCCTATGTCCATGTTGACGACGGTGCCCCAGGGACCGATGAAGGTGCCGACGATGCCGGCGCCGGCGAGGAGTTCGCGATCGAGGCCGGAGGCGGGGTCGGTGGCCCAGGCCGCGTCGCCGACGAGGTCGATGCGGAAGATCTCGCCGAGCTCGAAGCCGTAGCTCACGTGGGCGGCGGCCGCCCGTTCGGCTCGCACCTTGTCGCTCTGGTAGCCGTGGACGTTGACGTCCGAGAAGAAGCCGAACTCGTACTTGCTGAAGCGGTCGAGGTCGCTGCCGTCGACGTACTTGAGGGCCACGCCGAACTTCTGGAACTTCGGCAGATGCCAGGTCTTGGCGACGCCGACGTTCCAGAGCGTGTAGCTGTCCGGGGTCAGGTTGGCGGCGCCCAGGCCCCAGGGCTGCCACTCGTCGCGCAGGTTCCACGTACCGCCGGCGACGAGCCGGTAGCCCGAGCGGATGTAGCGGACGATGGCGCCGACGCTGTGGCTCAGGTGGTCCGAGGGCAGGACGAAGTCGTCGCCCGTGTCGTCGGCGCGCTGGAAGTTGTTCCAGGACAGCTCGTAGCGGAGGTCGAGCTTGACGAAGCTGCCGAGCGGGCGACCCAGGCTGAAGTCGATGTTCGGACGCAGCCGCTCGACGTTCTCCGTCGGCGATTCGACGCCCTCGCGGTACAGCACGTCCTCGCCGGCGAACGCGAGCGCGAAGACGTCGACGCCGGCGTCCCAGCGGGAGCCGAACAGGCTCGGATTGGCGATGTCGGCGAGAATCAGCGGTCCGGCGATGAACAGGTCGGCCTGGGTGCCCGTGCCGCGCCAGTCGAAGGACAGCCAGTTCACGCCGCCCAGCGGCAACGGGCCATCCTGGGCTTCGTCGTAGAAGGCGCCGCCGAGGAGGAACATCCGCGTCTTGTCGTCCTCCTTGACCACGCGTTCGCCGGTCTCCTGGTCGAGTTCGAGGTAACGGAGGCCGACCTCCGTATCGCGCACCATCGTCGCTTCGGAGGTCAGGGTCGCGTCGCGCCGGGCGTCGAAGTCGGACGGGTTGATCCGGATCCCGGTCAGCTCGATCTCCCGTTCGACGATCGTCGTCGCGTTCAGGACCGAGAACAACTGCTGGCCGATGACCCGGGTCGGCAGCCAGTAGGACGACCGCTCCCACGCCGCCGGCTCGCCGGCCGCATCCAGTGGGGTGTAGAACGTGGTCTCGTCGTTGGACAGCACGTCGCCGGTCAGGCCGAGCTGAACCGCGCGCGTCTTCACCCGCGCGTAGATCTCGCGGTCCACCCAGACGGTGCCGCGAAACAGGCTGCGTCCCTCGGTCAGGGCCTCAGCCGGCTCGAAGTCGACGACCCAGGTGTCGCGGCCTTCCACCGTCGCCGTGCCCCGCAACCGGTAGCGGTACTCCCTCGTGAACGTGATCTCGGCCGGCATCGCCGCCGCTTTCTCCGGCTGGATCAGGGGGATCTCGGGGATCCGCTTGCGGCGCCAGCGGATGCCGTTGACGTAGAAGTTGTCCCAGGCCCAGTCGAAGCCCGCGCCCTGGCGGAAGAAGAAGGGACCCTGGAAGGTCGCGTCGACCGACTGGACGCCGGTGCCGAGCTGGAACCGGAGCGACGTCGTGTTCGTGGCGCTGTAGTTCGCAACCCGGCGCGACTGGTCGTCCTCGAAGGCCTGCAGCCGCCGCAGGATCTCGCCGACCGGGATGCGGCGGGTATCGGCGACCGTGAGCGCCTCCTCGACGCTCTCGGCGCCGTCGAGCCCGACCGCCAGGTCTCGCTCCAGGCGGAACACGAAGGGCTCGGCGGCGTCCCTCAGTTCGAGTTCGTAGCCGTTGCGGGTGCGGCGCCCGCCGAAGACGAGGTCCGACTCGCCGGTCGCCGGGTCGAAACGCGCCGGCGACCCGATCTGCCGGTCGCTGAAGCGGAGCGTGAACGGTCCGCCCTCCGCGGGCGGCGACACGACGATGCGGAGGCTCAGGTCCTCGCCGCGGACGAAGCTCCAGGCTTCGGCGCCCGCGGGAGTGGAGTAGGGATCGAAGGTGACGTCTCCAGAGAACTCCTGGGCGATCAGCCGGGCGGCACGAACCGTGGCGGCGTCGGCGCCGGCCTCGCCGGAGAGGGAGAAGAGGGAGAGCGAGGCGCCTGCCTCGGCCTCGGCCGCGGCCCGCACCAGCGTCGCGCCCTCGCCGCTCGCGGCTGCCGGGTTCGCCTCCAGCGCGACGAGCGCGTCCGGGTCGAGTTCCCGGATGAGCTGTTTCAGGTCGGCGACGCCCGCGGCGCCAGCCGTCCGATCGCGTCGGAACGCGACCCCGTCGAGGTAGGCGTCGAGTTCCTGGGCGTACAGCGCCCGGACCAGCTCGGCATCAGGCGGCAGCGGCTCGGTGACGACGGCGGCGTCCGGCTGCGCGCCCGAAACGGCGACCGATGCCCGCTTGAGCGCGAGCGCGTACTCCTGGACAGCCTGCGGCTCGTGGAGGAGCTCCCCCGGCCAGTCGAGCTGAAACAGGGATCCGGCCACAGCAGTGCGGGCGAGGTCGGCAAGCCGCTCGAGCTCCGCCGTCAGGTCGTCGCCCCGCTCGGCCGGAGGCGGCGGCGCGGTGAATCGCACCGCGTACCAGGGCAGGGCACCCGCGGCCCGGAGCGCTGAGGCCGCCTCGCGGGCGGCCGCTACGGCTGCGTCGTCGGCAAGTTCCACCGGCCACTTGACGACGAGCACGGCGTCCTCCGGCAGTGCCGGCAGCGTACCCAGCAGGTCCGCCGCGGCCGCCGGGTCGTCGGTCGCCAGACCGACGCACGGGTTGCAGGGCAACTGCGCCAGGGCCGGCAGAGTCGCAGCGAACACAACGGTTGCGGCGGTAAGGAGTCGCTTCGTCATATCTCGTTGGTTCCTCCAGCTCGATGGCAGACCTTAGCCCGGATAACACTGGTCCGCGGCTCAGATTCCCATGCCCATGAGGGACGCCAGCAGTGTTCGGGTACGGAGCCCGCCACCTCAGGTTTCGGTTCGCGACTGCCGTACAGCAAGCCGAACCGGCAGCTTCCGCGCCGTGCCCAACGTAGGCACGGCCGTCACAGCATGCGACCGAAGTTCCGGCAGACCGGGACGCGAACTGCGGCCCGGGCTCGAGCTATGGTCGAAATTCGTGTACGGGGGTTGAGGTAGGCGGCGTGCCCTGCTGAGATCGGTTTTCGAGATCGACGACAGCAACAAAGGAGGCACGCCGTGACAGACAGTACAACAGTGG
>JAODVQ020116383.1:0-16200 GCA_025400075.2 Phenganax stokvisi
GAGAGAGAGAGAGAGAGAGAGAGAGAGAGAGAGAGAGAGAGAGAGAGAGAGACTAGAGGCTGTCTACTGTACTGGGGCTGTATACTCTCCATAGCCTATGTAGCTTGGCCTTGCTTTAAGAATCACAACACACACGGTTCTACTATGTGTGTCTGGGCTTCGTGGGCCCAGTAGGCTAACAGAACCTGTGAGTCAGGCATAATTACCTGAATTATCTGCCAATGCTGGTCGACTAGTGTCCGGTTCTGTTGCCGTAGAAACCCTGATAAGTTGTGCGAAGACGAACCAGCCATGTCCATTACACTCTCGTCTATAGCCACACCCCTTTCTCGTTGCCGTAGTAACTGTTTCTTTTCTTGCCGTCGCACCATTTGTAACTTCCACTTTCTTTTGTGATATGAGAGCCAGCTCAGCAGATCCTCCTGTAGGAAGAGAGGAGAAAGAGGAGGGAGGAGAAGGAGGAGGAGTATATAGAAGGATGAGGAGGAGGAGGAGGAGGAGGAACCTTGGTAGTTCCCATGGAAGGCAGGGGTCCAAGAACATCTCTCCAAGTCTCTCTCTGCAGCAGCTGCATCCGCTGACTCGAGGTCAAAGTTCGCCGTCTCTTGGTAACAGAGGGAGCCAGTGAAGTAGGAGCAGATGATGGAACGATATCTTCTACGTCAGTTTCACCATGAGATCGTTTCCCTGGTGATGACCCCGTGACCTCACCATCACCCTATAGAGTAGTGTGTGCTATTAGCAATGTTTATTTAGGACTGCGTTAACCTGTGGTGGGTGTGGTTTAGGTACGGAGTGAAAGAGACTACTAATCTTCTGCTGTCTACATGTGTCTGTCTTCTCTAGTAGCTTCTTATGGAGCCAGTCTGGATGACTGACTCGTGGAACCGGGTTTGTAACCTGGAGTATGGAGTGTGGAGTACGAGAGAATGGAATATGGAGTATGAGATCATGGAGTATGGAGTATGAGGTACGAGGGAGTATGGAGTATGAGATCATGGAGTATGGAGTATTGCATGTCAGAGAATGGAGTTTATGGAATATAGAATGTGGAGTACAAGTGAATGAGTATTGTGCATGGAGTACTGATACTCCAATACCCCACATCATGTTTTACTCCATACTCCATGGGGTATGGAGTAATGAGGCTTACTCCCTGCATGGCGGCAGGAATAGTGATGATCTTTTGAATAGCATTTCCTAGTCTCTCAATATAGTAGCCCCAGTCCAATATCTGAGTAAACAAAACAACAAACATGTAAACAAACAAAACAAGCTTGTAAACAAACAATTCTACAACAAAACATCAAAACAAGAACAAATAGAGGATCTAACAAATGAAACAGTCATGAAAACAAAAAAGTTACAAATGAACAGTTAACATGTATAAACACAAACAAAGGAAACAACAAAACATGTAAACAAAAACAAATAAGGTGTTTACTGACGCTGCGGATGTCGAAATCACCGATGCTGGAACACTTCAGCCATCGTCTGAGGTAGTGTTTCTTCACCGAGGATTCGGCCTGGAAGATGGCTAGAGGAATGGCTCTCTCTGTGACTGGAGCTCCTTCAGGTTTCAGTGATATTATGAATCTACACGCCAGACCTTTATCTTTAACCATCTGGTCTCCTAGAAACTATCAGTAAAATAAGGAAGAGAGAGAGAGATGACTACTACATACACGTTGTATCAATGGTACACATGCGCTAGTTGTCATGCCTGATTTGTGAGGTCCCCTTTGCCTACTGGGCCCACAAAGCCCAGGTACATACATACATACACCTTAGTAAAATAACGGTAATTGCTTCATATACCACTTCAGATGTTCATGCATCATAAAGGCAAATAATCAAATTCTCTTTCTTCTCTCTCTAACCTCTGCCAGTCTCTTGGCAGTACTGATGGAGGTACTCTTCTGGTTACCGTAGTCCTCAAGTTTACGAGACATACTCCTGTTCTCGGAGATTAAATCAAACAGCTCTGAATCCGGCATATTCTCTGCCTACAGTAGGAACAGTAATTTATGTAGATTAGCCCAAACTTGGCTATAAATGAGGGGAAATGTAAATGTGTTTCAAGGCAATTTCATGAAAATGTTCATCCTTAGAATAAAAATTTGTTGCTATATGCTAATAATATAGGGTTGATAAAAACATTGCTATATAATGATTAGGACCTTGCTATATAGAACGTCCAGCCAGTAGTTGGCCACCTTGGCCACAGAGCCGTAGCACTCGTCCAGCGTGGAGCCGTGAAGAAAGGCCTCGAAGACAGAGGATTGGAATATCTTGATGAGCTGCAGTTCTCCTCTTCTCTTCACTTCAAATCCTTTTAGTTCAGCCAGCGTTCCATCTTCATTGAACACTGCATACCTGTAGTAAATGGGTGAGAGTGTGTGACTGTGTGCTTGAGTGATGGGTGAGTGTGTGAGTGTGTGATTGAGTGATGGGTGGGTGTGTGAGTGTGTGAGTGTGTGACTCTGTTATTGAGTGTGTGCATGAGTGGGTGTGTGACTGTGTGATTGAGTGAGTGTGTGACTGTGAACCGTTTCTTCAGTTTCTTTCCCTCCTCCTTCGAAGCTGGCAGTATCATAGCCCTGTATGGTCCGTCCACTTCGAAAAATATCGAATTCTCGCTGCGTCGCTCGTAAACCAAGTTCTCCGCGTCGGCCAGCTCCTGATACTGATCATTAGTGAAGTAATCCTTTACCATCACGTTTAGCATTGCTCCCGGATACGACACTGTGACCTTTGACCTCTTTGCCAGCTGGGTATGAAACTGAAAGGTCATAGAAAGGTGAAATTGAAAGTGGATTTGAGGGTTTAGTGTTTGGCTCACTTCGTAATTTTCGGGGAAACTTGCAGGAAGAACGCACCAGATTCCGTCGGTGTCGAGCTCTAGTGGTCGCCTGGTGATCACATGACACTCACACGACATCACATGATTGTCACATGACTTACCCGATTTCTTCCACGATTTCTCTGGCCTTGGTTATGATTGAAGCGCCCGTGTTACAGACTATGCCAGCCATTTCCATAGAGTACCATCTTGCCCTGTTAGACAACACGGAGAAAAACCTGTCCAAAACTATCATCCTGAATTACTATGTCAATACAAATACCACACTTTTTGACTGGCTCTTCTTAATTTAACCGAATGACTTGATTAGTTAGGGGCTTACCCTCTTCGCATGACATAGCCATAGAAAGAGTTGAGAATGCATTTGTGAGCAAGTTGGAGTGAATCGTAGAGCACCTCCTTGTTCTTACAACTGAGAGGGAAGAAGAGGAGGAAGAAGAGGAGGAAGATGAGGATTAAGATCAGGTTATATTACAAATGTAGAATAATTATATGTATATACAGTACTGACCTCTTTATCTCAGTGGGGTCACCTTTTTGCTTGGCAGCTTCGAGCTTCTTTCTCCATGCCTGCAATACAATAATCTCTTTTTTCATCTCTATCTTTCTCTCTCTCTCTCTCTCTCTCTCTCTCTGTGTATAAGTTAGTCTCAAACCTTGAGCAGTCCTTTGAATTCGTAGCGACGGTCCCTGAAAGCTCTGACAGTGTCCACATAAAACGAGTTCTCTCTCTGACAAATTGTGGTCGTCCGGGATTCCTGGCGTGTGATCTTTGTCTTCTTGTAAGCCTTGCGACAGTAGTCGGCCAATCTCTTCCTCTCCAGCGAGGCCTGCTCGTTGGGGGGCAGAGAGTGGAAATTGGTGGATTGTTCCCCTGGCCTGGTCCCTGGAAATGTCTCACTCTCCAACTGTAGTTTAATGGTTTGATACTCATTCCGATTGGCTGGCACTGAAAATGTGGAATGGAGGTATGAAAGAATAGAAGTATAAAAGAATGGAAACATGGGGGTATGGAGAAATTGAATCATGTGAGTTTGGAAGTTTGAATGAATGCAATCACGTGGGAGCATGGAAGAATGAAAGTTCGAATGAATGGGAATGGAATCCTGTGATTATGGAGGAATGGAATGGGAAAATGGAGTTATAGGAATGAGACTCACAGAAGTCTCCTCTCCAGACCCAGTTCATATCACGCTGACAAGTAGCTCCAGGTCTGTTGAAATCACAAGAAGCACAGATTGCCTCATCCACCACTGCATGAGGCTAACAATGAACACATTATTAACATTACAGAACCTCTTTATAATGGACATTTGTCCTTTGTACAGAGGTTTAACTGGTAGTAAAACACCATAGATACATAGGTGTATGTAAACCGAGTATCATACATTGTCCACTAGAGAGAGGTTCCACAACACACATTGTCCACTAAACAGAGGTTATTCTTCAAACATTGTCCATTATAAAGAGGTTCCACTACACACAGTGTCCACTAAAGAGAGGTAATTAAGAGCTACATTAGACACCTGTAATCTATTGGTGAGAATGATGTTAGGGTACATGGCTCCGACGTCGAGATGGTAGATCATAGGCACTTCCAGTCTGATCGGAGCTGACGCTAACCCACTCAATTTTGATTCAATCTCAACACATTTCTCTTCAAAATTAGTCACCTGTACATCAGTTACAAACAACTTTCAGCTGTACAGTATAGCTTCATTTATCAGAAAAGGGTATTTTATATAAACAGTGTTCACTTTAATGAGGTTTCACTCTATGTGCTACCTTCGAAAATTCAATTCTTATTTCTATGAGCAGAAAATTAGCACCGACAAAAATTATTGACCTGGTCCAATGGTATCTTCTCCTCAACTTCCAGGGCGTGGGCCATCGTACGACGAACATTCGTTTTTAAATGATCTAACATCTCTGGATTCTATGCAGAGAAGTGAAAGAGGATAAAATTAGCTGCTTTTATTTTTAAAAACTGCATTTATAAAACGCTGCATTTGTATATAAAAGCTTTTGTGTGTAAACGAAAAGTGTAACAATTGCAAAAGAGAAATAAATACATAGTGTCATGTATAAATCTACAAATTTAACAAGAAAATATGAATTACTATCTAATCTCTCACCAATCTAAATCTACAAGGGATGTCAGAGCGGAAGACTCCAGACTCCAGGGCTTCAACATGACCTCCTACATAGGTCTCTGTGTCTAGTAAATGACCATCTGTTGTTAGCTTGTTCAATATCTGCAGAGATCGGAGTACATATGTACATACTGTCACTATAGTGCTTCTCTTCTTCTATTTCCGATTTAAGAGGGTCCCACCGCCTTTGTCCACTGGGCCTACTAAGCCCAGGCACACCATAGTGCAATGAGGACCACAGCCACTTACATAGATGTTCTCTCTTCTCCTGTATCGCTGACTTAAGAGGATCCCTCAACCTATGTCTACTGGGCCCACTAAGCCCAGGCACACTATACTGCAATAACAACCACGGCCACTTTGTAGATCGGTTTTCAAAACGATCCGTGTAAAGTGGCTATTCATCACTCTCTATTTCAACTAAAACTTACTGTCTCTTGTTTGTTAGGAAATACAATATTCCCATGAAATGCCTGCACCATCAATAATGTCTCACACAGTGTCCCAGACCCTTTCCTCAGTACTTCATCAGGTTCCATAGGAATGATGGTACACAGAGCAAAGATGAACGGATGAACGTACTTCATGTAGAGATAATACGTTGCAACTGCATCCGATACCGAATAATTTGACAGTCCCTAATAGGAGGCGTGGTCAAGAGATCACGTGAGAGTCATGTGACTGTCATGTGAGCTCACCTGAGGGTCTTCGGCAGCCATACGACACATGTCTTCGGGGTCTAGTTCGACCGGATCATAGCGAAGTTTGGCTTTCGTAGTGGCCTTGAGATTTTGGCTACCCACTGGAAGATAGCTATCTCGCTTCACCCAGCTACATACAAATTTGTAGAAATGTCTGAAAATAATGAGATAACACAATAAACTTACCGAAATGCATCCATATGTATGCACGGTCGGCACTTGTATTCTCCCTGTCTGTCCACTGAGAAACCGATCTCTGTTTCCATGGCGATTCTGTGGTGATTGGCTCGGGCCTCAACAAACGGCCAATCGAACAGATCGCCATTGTAGGTGACAATAATGTTAGGTTTACTCTCCTGAACATGCTCAAAGAAACGCTGCAGTAGAGAAGCCTGTAAACGAGCAGATCACATGATCATCACATGACTAGGATGTAATGATTACCTCATCAGGTTCGTTAAAAACGGTGAAGGGACCTTCGTACTCAGGTTTGGGAGTGTATTCGAAATCTTCCACTTCTCCTCCGATAACATCTCTGTTTGTAATCAGGTATCCCTGGAGATGACACATGCAGTAACCATAGCAACAAACACAGCAATTTGCAGAAACAATACAACCACACATTCAATTGCGCAACTCTTCTCCATAAAAATCTCCATTTAGATACGTATGTAGCTACATAGTTAAAAACTATAGATTGAATTATTAATGATTAAAGAGACTTAGTGTCCTTTAATTAGAGAAGGTACACCATCAATAGTGTCCATTCAAGAGAGGTTCCAAGAGTTAGTAATGTCCTCATTAGAGAGGTTCATACCTGTCCATCAATCATGTATGAAATCATCATGACAGAATCGGAGGCTGGGTCTGGGAATTTGAGAGGTAATTTGGTGGTCTCTATGTCAAATGCCATTACCACCGGTTCCTGTGCATGGAAATATGGAGTAATGAAAACATGAAGAATTGAAATGGCAGGAATGGAAACATGGCTAATGGAGGAATTAAAACATGAATTATTATGTGTGACAAAAATTGAAAACTTACTAACCGGACGATCTGGTTCATCTTCCATTGGTCTAATATCAGGTGGTTCGGAGCCACGCCCCCTCACACGATACCAGTGTCCGACATTGATCTTACAGTCAATGGCAACTCTGACGTGATACGGTACATCATGTTCTCTGATGTCAGTGATATTATCCAGTTGACTGGTTATCTGACCACTCCCTCCTTGCTCTCCAACTGTCCTGTATAATATAATAGTGGAGTATGAAAACGATTGCTCCATATGCTGTATAGTGTAATTTTTGTAGGGGTACAATATTTTCATACTTTTCACAGATGGGCTCGATCTGCAAAAATTTTAACCGCGTGCATATTATGCACTGTATACGCTATTGTGCAAAAATGAAAACAGCAAATATGTATGTCTCTGGGCGTCATTTCCCAAAAATTTTCATCCTCAAAAATTTCCTGCTATATATACAATAACGAAAAACTATTAACGTTCACATGTTTTTGCAGATTTTAGAGTACTTTTCCTGACCTGGATGTGAAGAGAGAGGGATCGTAGACTGACTGAGATTTCTGACGTTGTCTGTTCTTCTTGACGGCAGGCATTATGTCTCTCTTGGCCCTGATTAGATCTTCAACACATTGAAACCGCAGTCTGAGGAATCTCCTTTTCAGACCCACCAGATGATTGGGCTGGAGGTGGGGGAAAAAGAAGAGGAAAAGGAGGAAGAAGAAGGAGGAGGAGGAAAAGGAGGAGGAAGAGAGAAGGTCAGAGCCTAAGACCATAAACAGCTTGTTTTCCAATAATTTGTATGAAATATGTGAATGTTTGTGGAGAAAGGAGAAAGCTGCAAGAGTTCGGTCATATATAGGAAGGCTCTGTTAGTAAGAGCTAGAGTATGCATGGAGACACTGTGTGAGAAACGTACCAAATCCATATCCTCCTTGTCTACCATATCAATTCCAGCGATGCGGCCGGATAGTTTCTTACTCAAGAATGAGCTGACATCGCGCTCAGTGTCCCGCTTGGTGAGAATGTAGAAATATGGTTGGTAGGAGAGAGTGGCTTTGAACCTTCCGCCATCTTCCTCTATGAAGTAGAAGTCGACTGCACTTACTAGACGTTTGTTTTCATCCATCACATCGGCCTAACCAGACAGAAACAAATCATCTCTGTTTTCTAGTTAGGGGCCCCTGTCCACCAGTGCTACACTGGCCCACAAGGTTCAGGTGCACTTTAATGCAATAATGACTGCAGTTACGTAGTTAGCTACTCCTTCAGCTGTTTCATGCCTCATAGAGACCAATATCTCCCTCCTCGCTCTCTCTGACTCTCTCACTCTTACCGGGTGCATGTTGATAAGCCATCCGGTCCTCTCTTCTGGTAGCGAGTAGCGTTCGAAACCGTACTTTGCGTCCACTTCATCGTTAGCCTGTGCTCGGAGGTACCTAGCTGTGGTACTGTGATCCTCCCTACACGATATATACGTGTACACACTAACAAACGGATGTTGCAACTGGCTACTTTGTAAAAAAGAGTGCCTTTACGGACTCGCTGGTTGAAAATGAGACTACGTTAGGCTCTCAAACCTCTCGTTTCTGTGTCTGGCACGAAGCACCGGTTCACCAGTCTCATCGTCGATCTGCAGTTTGTCCGACATCTCTGACAGTCACAGTTTACCCGGCAAAAGCGCGGCAAAATTGGAGTTATGGCGCATGCGCAAACATCACGTTGGCGGTGCAAAAATCGCAGGGGGCGTTTTGAGTCCGAAAACACTCAGCCGAATTTAGTAATCGACTATCGAGAGAATAGTCAATGGCGCAGAAAACGGTGTTCTCAGTGGGGCCGGGAGTGTTCACAGACGAAGATTTTGCTCACGCGGTGCGCGAGCTGAACGATCCGAATCTTGAAGGATGGGAGCTGTTCGTAGACACCATGGGAACTAAGATATACCGCAAGTATAGGGAGGTGGGTGGTTAGCTAACTGAATATACCTTGTTCTGGTGTGGGTGCTGAGTAGCTCACTTAATCACTCTCTGACTCTCGGGGCCCGTCACCTGTGCCTACTGGGCCCACGAAGCCCAGGCTCACCTCAGTGTAATGACAGCCACTTTTAGATATTCCTCTCTTACTCTTTTCTCTTTTACCCGACCCATGGGGACAGGTTCCAGTGCTCACTGGGCCTACGAAGCTCAGTGGCCTTATATCACTTCAGAAGTTCTGGAGCAAGAGAGTCAACACATTTCTCTCTCTCTCACTCTATCACACACTCCTCACAGGAATCAGGACTCTATGAGTACAAGACTCTCGGATTGATGGAAGATTTGGATCCAGAATTGAGTGCATATGTGTACGTGGATTGGGAGTATAGAAAAATCTGGGACGGTTACGTCCTAGGTAAGATTCAATACAATTATATCATTAAGACTTATAGGTCTCATCATAGTAATATAGGTCCCATCATAGCAATATTATATGTACATACAGTGGTGAAGCTTTTAAATGTATGATACAAACTGTGGTGTTTACAGTTAAGTCAAAAGGCTCTGTGTGTGGTTAAAGCTCTATAATAATTGCCCTTATTGATGGCTCAATGAGAACTTATTAATACTTCCTCCTTTCATAAGTCATCTCCTCTCTGTTCTTATTCCTGACTTATGGAGGATTTTGTTTCCTGTGCTCACTTGGCCCACCAAGCTGAGGCACGCCATGTGGAATGGCGACTGCAGTATATACCCACTTCAGATGTCCCATGCCTCACATAAGCCAATCATTGACCTCTCTCTCTCTCTCGTTTTGTTCAGATCTACATCCTATAAAAGATGCCAGTACTGGAGTGGAGGGACTCTACTGGTGTGTTGACTACCCTTGGCCATTGTCTGATCGTGACGTATCTATCCACATAACCTCTTGTGTATTTTACAGTAGAATGACCCTCCTTGCAGAGGCCAGTAATAATATCACTTCAGTCAGTAGTAACACCAGTTCTACCACTATTTGAGCCTCCCTAGCAGCTTAAGAGAAAGGTCTAGGATTGCCTATATAGGACTGTCCTTAGCTAAGCAATACTAGACATGAATCAATAGCTTATCAACAGAGAATAGGAGACCTGCTTCAGAAGCTTCATTAGTTTTACTGATAAGCTAAAGGGAATATTTGAATCATCGGCTATTTTGTCAAATGGTAGAGAAAACCCCTGTGATTTGCCTTAACAGTAGAGACAGTACACGTTCATTCGTGATTTCAGAATCATTGAGGACAACGGAGAGAGAGTGTATGCTGTGATGGCGCGGAGTCATCCGTTCCCGAAGCAGCCGGAACGCGATGGAATCATTCACGTTGATTCGTTCCAACAAGTCTGCGTCATGAAGAGCGACGGTAAAGTCGGTGCTAAAGGTGAGTATATCAATATACCGAACCTCCAATGAGAGGACAATACAGTTGGTAGAACCTCTGATAAAGGACTATAGGCTAGTAGAATATTTGGATGGTGAAGAATGTTTTTTAAGGTTGAAACAGTTTGTTTACTAGCTGAATTTTCTTATTTTCAGCATACATGCATTACTATGACAACCCCAAAGGGATGATACCCGCTTGGCTCATCAATTGGGCTGCCAAGGTAAGAGCTTGCCTTTCTCCTCATTCTCTCTCTCTCTATTCTCATGCCCGATTCACAGAGGGTAAGCCTACTTGGCCCACAAAGCCCGGGTGCACAGTAGTGCAAAGTGACAGCAGTACACCACTTCAGATGTTCCTTGCCTCATAGAGGCCAATCATTGAACAGAGCACGAGTCAACACACTCTTCTCTCTCCCCCTCTAGACTGGAGTACCAAAATTCTTGGACATGATGCGTAAAGGTGTATTTGGCTATCCCGAGTTCCTGGAAAACAAGAGAAAGGAGCTCGGACTGGAGGTGATGGACAATATAGAGAGGATGAGAAAACTTTACGGAGTGGAAGAATCACAAATACCTCACCATCTCGTAAACAACAAATGAACTACAAAACACTTTTTGTTATGGAGATTAGTTGATAATTATGCTAACTGATACACTTTCTGGCACTTTTACACTATTTCTTTTACATGTACATACTAAAGTTTCACTTTCAGGTTCCCTACAGATTATTTATTTATGCAGTGTTAAAAACTCAAACTTTGTTTGTTTTAACCTTATACCAAACAATATAATGTAGTATATAATAATATACTTCTTTTTGTTATGATACCCAAATTTTGTGTAACAATATTTATTAAATTATTATTCTTAGTCTTAATAAGCTACTACACATGTATTATGACAGTGGGCTGGTGGGAGAAGGAGACGACGAGATGAATTCAAAAATTATAAATATTATCGGTGGTACAATTTGTAAATGCTATAATTTAAACGGGTGACTATAATTTTAACAGGTAATTTTAATGGGTGACTGTATAATTTTTAATAGGAGACTATAAATTTAATGGGCAATGGAATATTTTAAGTGGCTACCTATCTTTGTAGTAGTCAAGGGGCATTACAAAGATGTACTTTTGGATAATTTATGTAGGTACTGGAGGATGTTAAGAGAGGCCACTGGTGTTACAGTAATTTACAATGGGTTTATAACTGAGTGATTGGTGGAAGCTGGACGTCCTTGAAGTATGGGTGTGTTAGACTGTTCATGGCTGACGTCCGTTTGGCTGGCTCGTAAATCATCATTTGCTGTGGATAAACAAAGAGAGGAAAGCAGTAAAGATGAGATAGATTTAATATACTGTAGTCTCCGATATTGATATTTGCTACTACATCCTTTCCTCTTATACTGTTAGTTGTTTAATACCTCTAGTATGTCGATAGCTAAGGGGTCGGCAGATTTTACGATAGTTTGCATATTTCTCCGCGGCCACTTAGGGAAGGTGTTTTTGTAATCAGGCAGCAGGCTGACTCCGGGCCATGATTGATCATCTGGTGTTCCCAGCGTCCTGGAGAAGAGAGAGAGAGTGAGAGAGATGATACCGAGATTCTCTTGCTTTGTTTAGTGATTAGCCTCTATGGAGGCATGAAATATTCCAAATTATAAACACGGTTACTATTACACTATGGTATATATACCTATATTATAGGCTCTCTTCATGTACAAAACTTACCGAAATATTCTGAAGAGCTGATCAATTTCTGAGTCCCCAGGAAACAAAGGTCTCCTACACAACTGTATGACAACAAACAAACAAACATATGATGACTCATGAAATGAAATATATCATACATAGCTCCATAGAAGAAAATCAAGGGAGACTTTTAAGGGGTGGAGGAGGAAAGAACCTAGACTCTTCAAGAACTAATTATAAATCCCTCTTTTTAACTAATTCGGGCATAATAGGTAAGGGGTTGCAGGCAGGAAAGGGCAAGAAGGCCAAGTGGCACGTTTGTGAGGTAACCCCTATAATCAGTACATATATTAAGGATAAGGCTTGGATTGTGTACTTAGACAGCGTTGAACTTGCATTAACATTCTTAATTCTACCACAGAAAGAACTAACCATCTCGGCAAAGATGCAGCCGATGCTCCAGATATCAACCGGGGTATTATAATACTGAGAACCAAACAGTAGTTCCGGGGCTCTGTACCACAACGTCACCACCTGATTCAACAACAAAATATTTCTCGCATTTCGAAAAAAATTACATAATGCCAACCATTTAACGGGAAAAAATTAGTTATTAGATCTAAAAATTTAGATATGCCGCTTAATTTTTTTAAATGTCTCAAAATTTGAACCAGCAAAAACCTCAAAATTTGAAAATTTTATGAAATTGCTATTGACCGTACCTCGTGTGTGTATGTCCTGACAGGAACACCAAAGGCTCTAGCTAGACCAAAGTCGGCTAGTTTGACGACTCCGTCGTTGTTTATGAGAAGGTTCTGAGGTTTTAGGTCTCTGTGTAGTACTCTGTGTGAGTGGCAGAATGCGATTCCTTCTATCACTTGGTAGATATAGGTCTGGATTTAGTAGGAGGAGGAGGAGGAGGAGGAGGAGGAGGAGGAGAAAGAGAAGAAGAAAAGAAACAAAAGTTGAGTGTCGATTTGACCAATAAATCAAAAAAAGAAAGGCGAATATGCAGCAAATAGTTTACCTTAACATGAGCCGGATCAATTGTAGGTGTCTTATCCATGAATTTCTTAAGGTCATAGTCCAAATACTCAAAGACCAGATAGAGCTTTCTATCACAGTGTAAGACTTCCATTAATCTACAAACATACACATGATCGTTTATTGCAGTTGAAATATGGTATATACTAATGTATTGATTGGGCAGTGGTAGAGAAAATGAAATGTTGACGAATGGACTCTACGTATGTTTCTTGGAACATCTGGAGTGGTACCATGGCCACCACCATTATAACACTATGGTGTGCCAGGCCTGGCCTTTGTGGGCCCAGTGAATATAGTAATTGATAGAGGATGCTTGCGAGTCAGGCACAAGAACAAACACACACAGATTTGGGTGGCCTACCTGACAATATTGGGATGATCTAATTCTCTTAGTAGTGAAATTTCTCTGATTGCTGTGGACGGAACTCCTTCACATTCACTAGAGAGAGAGATATAGGAGAAAATGAGGAGAAAAAACAGTGCAAACCATAGAGAATGAGGGAGAAAGGAGGAGGAGGAGGAGGAGGAGGAGGAGGAGGAGGAGGAGGAGGAGGAGAAGGAGGAGGGAAAATCCAGAATACTAAAAGAGTAGTAATACTAACGTGTCGAGTCTGATCTTCTTGAGAGCGACAGTTCTCCCTGAACCCTTCACCTTGGCTTTATACACCACTCCATACGTACCCTCTCCTATCTTTTCTAGTCTTTCGAATGAATCCATCCTGTCTTCTAATCCTGCAGCCATATTTCTTACCCCTCTCCTTACTACAATTCCTTCTCCCTTTACTCCACCTGTTTGTGAGGAAAATACGCAAATGATAGCTAATTTTGAGAGAGAACTTGGCCATAAACTGGCTTGCTTCGCCCCTAGGTACCGCAGCTAGAGGCTCCGTTCACCAAATGTACTATTACAACTAACAGAATGCTGCATACATTTAGCTAGTTACAAACATCGTGTAGTATAGCTAGCATAAGTCCTAGCTAATCTAGAATACAGAGCAGCCAGCACTACAGCTACTCGGCAGTTCATACCAGTTAGGTATATCTAGTAAGAAGCAGTGCGGTACACGCTCAGACCGTGCTACCTCGCCCAACAAGACTGCAGAATTTCTCTTCTTCGATGACAGAGCAGCTGCTGTTTCCTCTTTCCCGGGATCTTGGCGCCAAATTTTCCGTGCACTACTCCGTAATCCTCCCTTCGATCCGTAAATCTCTGTCCGGTGTCCGCATAACTCGGTATATTTTCCGTAAAACTACCGAGCCCCGCCCCTTTATCTACTGATTGTAGGGGTTACCTCACCAGCTGGAACTCTAGGAGGAGGAGGAGGAGAAGAGGGAGAGGATGCGTTTTCGAGCGAAGCTGTTGGATATCTCGTGCATCACCAACTTATCGCGTTAGTATGCCGCCTATACGTGAGCCTATTGCTCGTAGTAATAGCTAGAACAGGAAAGAAAAAGAGAGGGTAGGGGGTAGTGTGCACTATTTAGAAAACATCTACACTTCCTATCTTGAATACAGAGGTGGTATCTACACTGGCAAGGAACGTCAAGACCTGTGTTCTGCGTCTCTGTCCCAACAGAGTTTGTTTCGTAATCACCGAACGAGGCCCGGCTGGAGGTGGGAACATCTGGTGCGAACTAAACCAAGTAAAAAACCACGCCCTCACTCCACTAGTCGACCATTACGTCACTATTATGTCATCCTATCCAGAGTAATTTCTTTGACGAGTATCGGATTGAAGGGAAGGACGAGAGGAATGAGATATTTCTGGAGGTCACGTTGGAGCAGTTGGCCAGGGTGCTGAGGACATCACTCAATGCTCAAGTAGTCAAAATAAAATTGGCCAAGAGACAGGGAGCATGTTTAGCAGTGGAGATCGTTCAGGTATATACATACAGTGTATATTTCAGAGAGTAATAATTTTGTGGTTGAGAGGTGTGCACTTCAAACTTCTCCGTATCCAACAGTATGTACAGTAGAACCTCTCTATAATGGACAACTTAGAATACATTGGAACCTCTTTATAAAGGACTAGAGCCTGGAACCTCTCTATAATGTACAATTCAGAGCCAAGAATATTTGTCCATTATAGAAGGGTGTCCTAAAATAGAAAGTGACAATGTTTCTAAAAATAGAAAGTGACAATGATGTCGTGTGTTTTACACAGCCGACACTGGCTGGAGCAGCTCGAACGGTGACTCACGAGGTTCCAGTGACCGTTGTCCCTGAGAGGCTGTGGTCAGACTATCAGGAACCTAACATGCCAAATATTGATGTCAGTCTATGCAGTTAACAGTTGAATTCCTCCCATACTCTACTCACAGGCAATATAACACTGGCTTAAATGAAGTGTAGTAGTATTATAAAGGCTATATTTAGTACAAGTGGAACGAAATTCCATTCTTTCATTGTAATCCTATTGTTCTTGATTGGTTTGTTCTATCTTTAGTAACAATTCTAAATTTACTACACACTAAGAGTAACTCTCTCATCATTCACTGCAGGTAAGTATCTATCTACCTCCTCTTAAATTGCTGAAGAGTATAACAGACAGAATGAAATCAATGAGCAACTATGTGGTATATATTTTTTACTTCTCTTGCTACACTTCTTGACTCAGCTTCTCACTTGTTTAAAAATTGCCTGGTATAGTTTTTCTCTCTCTGTCTCTCTCTCTCTCTCATCAGACAATGGCTGCTAACATGAACGGAGAGCTACAGCTCAGGATTGAGACAGACGAAGTCTCGGCCACGACATTCTTCAGAGACCTTCAAAACCACGTTTTTGGTACGACGGGACGGCCTTCACTTTCATCTCCCAAACTCTCCAGTTCTCACTCTCCTCCCCCCTCTCTTTTAGATACCTCTACTGTGGGTGATGCATCAAGAGACGCTAGCACAATGTACGAAGCTCGAATAGACATTCGCAAGTTGGGGCAATTCCTACTGGGACAGCATTTCAACCCTACCAAAGCTATATGCAGTACGTTCATATATAGCAAAATTGCATCGCTTCGAGCTTTATATATACCACATGGCAAAACCTTTGTAGTATATGTGTACATACATAGAGAAAGCTGATCCACTATATACCTTTATGGGTTCATGGCCAATCATGTGTGACCACCACACACACTGCTGTGACACCTTATTGGATTCATCACTTAGCACTCTTTACTGGCCATTGTATTTAAATATACAACTCTAAAAAGGTATAAATGACACTATCTTTTGAGTTATATACATACTCATACAGACATATCCTAAATGTAATGGTAGAACCTCCGATGAGAGGACACTATGTGGGTGCTCTTCTGCACTCTCTTACAGTAGAC
>JAODVQ020116383.1:16300-38950 GCA_025400075.2 Phenganax stokvisi
AATGAGAGGACACTGTGGGGTTGTCCTCTTTTAGAGACATTAAGGTGTATGAGGGAGGTGCAAAATGTATGTAGCAATGGTGTCCTTTCTACAGAGGGTCCATTTTCAGTGGTGTCCACTCTAAAGAGGGTCCCTTTTAGAAGTTTTACTGTATATACAATCACAGATATAACTGATGGTAAGGGGCTGCAAATTTTTCTCCTCCACGAAGACGTCTCACTCCAATATTACATTCCAGCCGTTGCTAGGTAACCACCCATCACCACGGTAACCGGTATACACCTCACATCACTAAAGATCGAAATCTAAGTTTAAATATAGGTCCACATTGATTTTAACCCTTTAATTTCTGGCAGTTTCAAAAAATATGATTGGATAAGCAGAGATTATTATTATTATTACTATGAGAGAAAATTGAAAATTGAAAGAAAAATAAATGATTCAAAAATTGTGATCTAGAAGCAAAGAAAGAAATGAAAAGTATTGGAGCAAGAGCAGTGAGTAGGGAAGCAATTGAAAAAGTGTGTGAAGTTCTACCTGCTAATTATTAGTTTAAACCGCAGTATTATTAATAAAACAGTCTGCACATTTTTATCGTCATGATTCATTTGGTTAGGAGGAGGAGGAGGAGGAGGAGGAGGAGGCAGCGGTGGAAGAAAAGTAGGAAAGGCATAGGAGTGAAAGAGAGAGAAGGGATGGACTAGCTCTATATAATTCCACTAAATCAGTGGTAACCAAATCGGCTAGGAAAATGCTCGGTCCTGGCCAGTGACAGATGAAACTTTATCGAGATCCCACTGTATATGCTCCACCTTTGTCTCGGCCTTACCGAGAGCTAGTTCGAGATAAAACTGGTGTACTCTGTACATTAGTTTTGGTACTTTGAGCGGGTGCAGTGTCAGAATATTCCGAAGTTTTTTGTTATCGTATGCAGATGAGGAGTTGAATATTTGTCCCATGGAGTAATCCTGGTAGAATTTTTCTTTTAGCTGTGAAGAGGAAAAGAGGAGGAGGA
Source organism: Phenganax stokvisi (assembly GCA_025400075.2). Classification (NCBI taxonomy): domain Eukaryota; kingdom Metazoa; phylum Cnidaria; class Anthozoa; order Malacalcyonacea; family Clavulariidae; genus Phenganax; species Phenganax stokvisi. The sequence continues at coordinate 17,316 of JAODVQ020116383.1, forward strand.
GGAGGAGGAGGAGGAGGAGAGAGAAGAAGAGAGGAGTTAACAGAGAAATAGAAGGAGAAAAGGGGTCAAAACCAACTAGTGTAAAACATACTTGAGCTTTTAGCTCTTGTGCTGTACAATGCACTTCCATTTCGACGTTGTAGCTAGCTTTTTGGACACATGTGGGTTGCTTTGCATCTCCCCACATGCAAAGTAAGCTCTTAGCTACATTCGTTACCCATAATACATACACTAGGTATCAATTTACATTACAGTGAAACCTCGTTAGAGTGACTATGTTTTTACAAAAATATACCATTTTTAGTATGAACTACTTAACTCTTAGGTCCCTTCTATATGCCATTATTGCTACTCTAAATAAAACTCCTGTTTGTGTGACAGCTCCGGGAGTTTGCGAGGTTCGTTACAATCTTTCTGTGTGTAATCATGAGTGAACTTTAACTTGGAGTTCACCATAAAGAGGTTCTGCTATATAATTTAATACAAGCGGATCATATAAAAAATGGGGTCCTGTTTGGCAGCCAAGAGGTCTGAGAGTATTGATATAGATATGTCATGCCAAAAATAAGGAGCCACAGTGATTGATAGCCTATATCTGAGACACTTAATCCTCTTATTCTCTCACTATATACAACTACAACCTCATCTTTGATTTTCCTCTAGCGTTTCATCCTACTCTCCTCTCCGCTTCCTCCTCCTACTCTTTTACACTCACCCAACCATAGGACAGTGTGTGTGGTGTTATGTATACACACCCTTAGCCTCCCCATTACTTTGTATGGTTAATACACACCATAAATTCAAAACCACCTTACTTTGGACATTCATGTGATTGGAATATCAAAGCGTGTTCATATGCATGTGCCTCAAAAGTTCACATCAAAGGAGTGTATAATAGTTGTATGGTATAGCATAGGATAAAGCATTCAAAACAATTGGATACTATGAAATAAACACAATTGTTTTGCTAGATACAGTGGAACCTTGTCTTAGAGAACGGCTTTAATTGTTCTATCAAATAGGAGTTGCAGTAGCTATGATACAATAGTCTATAGCATGACTTAGAGTTAGTTCATACTGAAGGGGTATTTTGTGTTAACACTGTTCACTTTAACAAGGTTCCACTAGGTAAATAGCCTCTATAATACAGCCACACTTCCTCCCTACTCTACTGGACTATGTAGTGATCTATGTAGTGATCTCTGTAGTTACCTCATAGTCCCAAGTGCACTGGACTCCAAGCCGACGCATAATACACCGACCAACCTCAAGATCCTCGTTCCACGATACCACCACGTTGCTGAGACACTCTTCGAGATGCGGTGCCAACTTAACCAGCAGGGACCGACTCATAATGACTCCCGGCCCACCCATACAGTAGTGCTCGTTTGGGTATAACTGAATGCGGTCCCAATCGTCTGGTTTGCCGATGCCTGGTTGCCCGATATACAAATCAGTTGAAGGATCCAAGGTAGATAAAAATTCCACCAGTGAGTCCACTCTCACGTACAAATCGTCGTCAGCTCGCATAAACCAGTTGTAATGGTTTATATAGTTGTCGTACATGTACTTCAGCATTCTGTAGACCTTTCTCTGCGGCGGGTAGGTATCGTCGGTCCCGGGAAGGTTTACGACGGGCAGACGAGGCGGCGCTCGGGTCCCTTCGGAGGAGAAGAAGCGAATGTGTCGACCCATTTGGCTGCCCCAAGTGTTATTGATGGCAACGCCTCTAGTTAGTAACAGTTTCTTGGAGGTTACAACGCCTACGAACAGTGGCTGTTTCGTGTTGCCTACCAGTTCTTCAGCCAGCGTTTTGGGTCGCTTCTGCATCGAGATTGTGCCAGTCTCTCCCGGGAGCCGTTTCCGTGGCGGGGAAGACGACTCTTGGTTCGCGTTTAGTAATGTTCCTGGCCCGGCCGAACCAACGCCGACCTCGGTTACTGGTCCTCCTCCATCTTCTCCGCTCGGCAGAGGCGGGAAGACCGTGGCAGACTCGTTTATGACGGCGGCGGTCAGGGGAACGGTGCTCGCATCTGCTACTGCGGCAAGTCTCTTGCTAATGGTGACGGTAGGTGTTCTTGGGACGTCGAAAATGGCTCTACTCAATAGTATTCCCATTACTGTTCCAGATAATAGCATGAGAGAGTCCCTCAAGACGGAACGGAGAGAGAAACATCGACCTGGGATCTTTAACCGCATAGCTAGATAGTGGTGAAGCTCTCTCTCCGAGCAAGCTTTCTCCTCGACCTCAGCCCCTTGGTACAAGCCCAGAGCAGACTAGCAGATTCTGAGAGGTTGATGGGCAAAGTAAAAGCGGTTGACACACCGAGAGGAGGGCGGTTGCAACTCTCTACACTAAACTATACGCTTACAATAGCTACACAACGGAAAGACCGGCGTTGCGTGTAATACGGTCGGTTTTATTACCACATCAAAGACAATACAAGGGCACACGGTATACAACACACACCACAAAACGTAAGGCCGTCCCTCTACACTCCTTCACGCAGCCAGGGCTAGCAAATCACGGAGAAGTTGCCGGTAAGCTGCGGTGCTTCTCTTCACTCTCCGATCTCCACGGCAACTGTGGAGGCAATTTTCCGGCTATTCTCCAACTCAGTCCTCTCTCCACGTTCTCCAAATGTCTCTCCATGACTATGTAATCAATGACGGGTTTAGGTCTGCTGGGATGACCCCGAAGTAGTTCCCCAGCTGAATTATACACAGCCATTATCTGTCGAAATTATAATTTCTATAATTTCTCTGAAATTAAAGCAAACATCGCTATTTCTGTCTGTCGGTATCAAAACATGCAGGACTTTCAAAGGTGTATAATTATAGGGTTTACATTCCAAAAAGCCACCTGCTATTATCCTCAACACCACAGTTTATAATAGCATCGTTGTTCCACAACAAATTATTGTGTTTTGTAAGTCAGCTATTCACCTGAGACGTGTACAGACGCACGACAACCTGTGCGAAGTAATTCTCCCTGCTGTCCAAGGGAACTATCTTGGCATTGACAACTCGAGGTCGCTCGATCTGTTCAACCAACTTCCACACAAATCTTCGACGTTCAAACTCTTCCTTCAGAGACTGTGTGCATAATAAGGAGACTAAAACATTAATTAATGGAGAACGGATCATTGTTTCTCGAATAAGCACCAAAATAATAACAAACACTTTCTTACTTTCTTGTGGAGCTTAAATGTGGTAATAAAAAGAATTTTGACTTTGAATTAGGTGGGATATACTGTAGTATGGTCTTGTGCGTGCTTCTAAGACTGATCACATACCTCAACTGCACTCTCTGTGACTAACTCCCTCAACCTATGTTTCTCCTTGCTAGTATGCAGGGTAACAAAAGACATTATTGATTCAATATCATGTGTACATTTATATAATGGTTATTTACTTCTGTAGAGCTGTATTTGCATCGACAAACTGTTGCTGGGTGAGCTTGGCAAACTCGATGGGTCGAAACGGCTCAACCTTTCTCAATCTTCGTCTTATAATGGCCGTTCTATTCGCATGAGAAATGGAGAAGATACCGTGGTCTTATGTGTTAAAAATATTAAGCACAAGATACTCACGAATATAAAGTGCCTAAGTTCTCGGTGAAAGCTCTTCTTCTTTGGCTCAAACCCTAGCAATTGAGAGAAAGGAGGAAAGATGAATATTAATCATAGAAGTAAACATTCTGAAAGGTATGTAATGCACTCACTGCTCGTGTGTAGACAGGTGCCTTGGCGTACTTTTCCAGCGGAGCATATGTCGCGACTATTTGCCCTATGGTGTGGTTGGTAGTTATAAATAAAGCGACGTTTGAAATAACTCAGTCAGCAGACCTATACTGGAAGTGGTGATGGGTGCTAGTCGTCTGATCTGGGCTCTCTCTTCGCTCATCAGCGGAACCTTGGCATGTTTCTGTTGCTGAACCCGTAGGAGCTTTCTCTGCAGGGTCTTGTAAGGATCGCGAGTTGCAGCTCCGAACTTTTGTTTTGCCCCGCGTGTCTGGTTCAAGGGGACGGGGAAAGCAGTCCTACCCAGTAGCGTCCATGATACAAGATTCACCACACGTCGTGGGCTAGATGAAGAAGGGAGCATAGCCGCACAAAAACACGTGGGTTAGTTTCACTATTTCTCTAATTTAGCGAAAGTATAATGTATTTTTGATATTTCTGGGTCACACACGCCCCTCTTTATCGCGGCGCGCGCAGTGGATTTCTTCGTTGTTGTCGTCGTAGTCTTCACTCTCCTTGACCTTGGCAGTCTAGAAGCTACCTACAGCCCTGTCACAGTCGTTTTTCCTCTGCGGGCAGCTCCCTAGGTGTTTTAAACTCAAGAGACTGGCTGTAGAATCTTTAAATAAGTTGTTTAGCCGCTAAGGTAGGTCTGCGCTTGATCAGTACTTGGCGCAGTGTTTATAGCTTCTTCTTCCTAGATATTTCGTGATTCCCGCGTGTGGTGGCGGCGTCAGTGTGTGACTGTTAACTTGAGATCTAGAGATGGCAGATAACCAGGTGACGTCCCACAGCCGTGACGCAGCAGCGCCGGAGAAAGAAAAGCGAGAGGAGAAGGGAAAAAGCGGCAAGGAAGAGACTTCGGCTGTTGTCAAGCCACAGAAAACCTCCGCCGCAACGACAACAACAGCGGCCAGTAGAAAAAAGCGCGGCGCAATCTCCGCCAAGCAGCGCTACTGGGCTAAAAGAGAGGAGGAGAAAGCGGCTCTCCATTTTTCGGATGACGACGAAGAAGAACACGAGAAACTCAGTTTCGAGGGGAACACCCCTGAGGTAGGCGGTCGGGCCAAGTGGCTGGAGCGACAACGCGACCGCGAGGGCAAAAACAAGAAACTGTCACAGTCTAAGGACGGCACCTTCTTTTCTTACTTATTCCTGGAGAGGATCTTCAAGGAGAGTAGAAGGTGCAAGCTGTGTGGGTCAAGTGACTCTGGAAAACCTTTCTCTGATGATCTCAATTCGCTGGAGCTCTATTTGTCCGAGAGAGGGATTTGTGGCCGTCAACGATTGCGCTGTGGCTCGTGTAAGGGGGTATTCCCTGTAATATCGTGCGATACTGAGGCAGAGATACCCGACAGACCAGAGTTCAAGATTGACAGCTCAGGCGTACGATATTATTGCAAGAAGGCAACCCATTTTGATATTCTTCACGATCTAATGGACCTACTTCACATTGCAGCGATGGACACTGAGCAAGCACGACAAGAGAAGCACTACGAGCTGGCCGAGTTTATGATATTTAACGCCAAGAAGGTGTGCCGTGAGTGGTGCCGCCCGGAGAACAGCGAGCTGAGGAGCAAGAGATTCCTGCGACTGAGGAAAGAAACGCTGCTTGAACACCATCGGGCAGTTTTCACAATCGATCACAACACCGAGTACAGAGAGATGTACGAAATGATGGAGGGCAGTTTCCGACAACACCGAGACAAGATCAAGCTCTTGCTAGAGCTGTTGAAAGTCACTCTGTTCGATAACCCCACCCAATCTGCCTTCTTTCTGTGGCTATCCATCTCCATGATCCATGCTGAGTGCTACACCCAGTTTAAGGAAAGATACAACCCAAAAATATATGCCCAGGTTGATTCGACAGAGTACCAAGCCATCAATGAACGGTATCTGGGCCTGCAAGTTGCACTGGGTGTCAAGAAAATCCCAATCTGTCTGATGCTTTTTGAACTGCCACGATTCTACCACTACATAGAGTTTTTACGCGAACGAGTGGGCAACGACCGGCCGACAAAGTTTCTCACAGATGACGACCGCCGGACTTTGGAAAAATTCAATCGTCAGGGCCAGAAGTATCTTTCAAAGCGTAGGATACGATCGGGAAAGATTGTGTCTGCCGAGGCCTACCTAGAGCTACTGACAGCTCAAGAGATGATTGACAAGGACAACATGTTCAGAGGTTCGAACGACAAACAGAAAACAAAACTCGAGTATGTGAAGTGGCAAAAGAAGTACAAGAAAGACGACAAGCAGCGGCGGCTTCTCAATCTCCAAGAAGGTGATGGTAAGGTGGTGAAAGAGATCAGTGACAGTTTGGATCACTTGGAGCAGAGGAGTAAGGAGAGAAAGGAGGATGCTGTCCCTTTTCCACCGTCACGGCAGCGAGCACTGGGACCTCTCAGGGAACGTACGGGCCTCGAGAAGGACATGGTCGCGGAGCAAATTCTTCGTAAACCGTATAAATCTCGAGCGGAACTCCTGATGGAGGAGGAAGACCGTCAGTGGGGGCTGGATGGAAACTGGTCTCGAAAAGACGTCCTCTTGGCCGAGGAGGACATGATGTTCGAGCGAAGAGTGTGCATTCGTTTTAAACAAGCTGAAAAACCCTACTCTGAGTGTATTCCAGCAAGTATGAACATTCCCTCGCCACTTGGCCGAATGCCCACGCAGATGGAAGTCCTGGTTTTAATTGACAGGCTTCTTGCTCTCAAGATGAACCCTGTTTCATTTGATGGGGCTATGAGCAGCATAAGTGATTCACAGGGGAAAAGATGGAAAAAAGAAGTCGAAAAAACAACCAAGAACGATGAAAAAGAAAATGGAACTCTATCAAAGCCAGCTGAGAGGGAGGAAAAGGAGGAGGAGAATGAGTTGAACGAGGAGAAGGTTGAAGAGAACCAAAGTAAAACCAAAGAATCAGCTATGGGTCAAAATGGTGGCGATGAAGATATAGATACTGCGTCAAATGTAACCTCAATAGAGCCGCAAACCTCCAATTCAACGAGTGACTCTAATAAGAGCCCACCGTCATCTTCTAATCCACATAAAACTGAAACTGAAACGTCAGGAAATGACAATAGCTCTTTGGAACGGGAAACTAAGACAATTATTTCTACTGCCACTCCAGGGAATGAAGAGGGCCGAGATTCTGATCAGGCTCGAGTGCACCTCACAGAAAACAAAGCTGTAGCAGCCAGACAGCAGCAAGAAGAAGAAGAGGTCGGACAAATTGAAAATAGCCACGCAGGAGAGAATGAATGTGGCAACACTGGATCGGAAGCCAAACCAACAGACGAAATGACAGACAAATCGATGCAGGGGAAGAGCGGTTTCGGAAGAAGTGACCATACCAAAACGGGTGAATTGGGGAATAATAGTACAAGTAATTTGGTCCCAGAGAAAGAGCAACATGTCAGTGAAAGGTCCACTGATGCTTATACCAGGATCATGGAGATGAGGAATGCCCGTCGCCTGAAACAAGCATTAGATGATTCCAATCCCACTAGCAGCTCCTCTCAAGTGTTACCAGATTCTGCTAATACCTCTAAAGACGCACCAAATGTTACCAACACCTCTGTTGAAGCCCCATCTGATTCTGCCAGCACCTCTCGGATTGCACCAAATCCTACTGGAACCTCTGAAGTTTCACGCAACTCATCCGCAGATCAACCGGAAGATTTTGACCTTGATTCTCCTCTCTCGTCTCCTTCCTCTTGGTCAGCTGGTACTCCCATTCCTGACCCTGTACCATCCAATGAAGCAGCAATAGAGACGGAGAAAACGCTGCCGTCTATTTCACCCACTACTAGTCCTCTGCAGACAGATGAGAAGCTGGTGGATACGGAAGAAGAGAAAGGTGTAGGAGTAGACAGCACTTCTAAAGAACAGTTGAGTGTGGGTGCAGAGAAGGCAAGAGACAATGTAGTTGATTCTTTTACGAGCAGCGAAAAGTCGTCAGAACCCAGCAATGAAAAAGAGGTGGATGGAATGCTGAAGAAGGGGGGAGAGGTTGTTGGTGGAGGGGTGGAGAAGGAAGAGGAGGATGAGAAGACGAAAAAGGAGGAGGAAGAGGAGAAGGAGGAAGAGAAGATAAATAAGAAAGAAGAGGAGGAGGAAGAAGAAATGGTTAAGAAACTAAAGGAGGAGGAAATGCAGAGGAATAAGAAAGAAGAGGAGGAAGCGGAAAAGATAAAATGGCAAAAAAGGGAAATTGAGAGGAGGATGAGAGAAAAGGTGGCAGAGGAGGAAAGGATTTCATGGGAAAAGGAATGGCAAAGGCATCAACCACCAAAGAAAGAAAAGAAGTTGAGTAAGAGAAAGGAGAAGAAGATGGAAAAGAAAGCAAAACAGCTCATCGAGGCTGTCCAACGACGGAAAGTAATCGAGGAAAAGTACTTCCAGGAGCGAGCTCTGAGACGCACACCTAGTGAGGAAGCCTTCGAGAGACTCAAGAGAGAGAAGAAAGACTGCACACTGGCTGAGCTGACACCAGAAGAAAACCAGATACTAATGAACCACGTCCGCAAACAAAAGAGAAGAGATAGGCTGGAAATGGAGGAGGAATTTGACCGAGCTCTTATGTCACGAAGAAAAGGAAAGAGCCCGGCAGTGATGCGAAGTCGGCTGCGTCAGAAGCTCAAAGATCGACAGAAAGAGGACGACGAGTTTTATACCAAACTTCGCAAGAAGAGGAGAGAGCGCGAGAAGGAGAGAGGCCGCACGAGGTCTCCTTCTCTGTCTCTTGATTCGTCCAGCGACGAGAGAGAACCACCACTTAAGCCAGAGAAGATGACAGAAATTAAAGAAAAGTTGGACAAGAAGACACATGATGTCAGCATGCCTAAAACTGAAGCAATGAAATCCAAAACAACAGAATCTGCCACAAAACCAAAGAGTGCCGAAGATAATAGTGCCGAATTGACCAAACCAAAGAGTACCGAAGTGACCAAACCCAAGAGTGCTGAATCAACAAAATCCAAGGCCAAGGAGATGTCTAAACCAAAAGCCAATGACTCATCTTCAAATGCTAAACTACCAGAGGTTGAGCAATCCTCCGAGCAGAAAGAGAAATCCAGAGACGAGAACACAAAATCCAGCGTCAAAGAGACCGAGAAAGAAGTGGATTACAGCGATAGATCTTCCAGTCCACCACTCGGCCGATATCTGGCTGTGACTATCAAAGGCACAAGTCCTGATAGCATGCTTCTGACTCCCGATGATTTCAGAGGTATGTTGGTAGATCACCTCAGAGCCAACAGGGAGGCGGAAGAAGAGAAGGAACAGCTGGAGGAAGAGATGAAGCAAAAGATCCAAGAAAGATGGTCAGTCTCTGAAAGAGAAGTCAGATTGGTCCCGGAATCAACTTCGAACAAGGATAGTCTCCCAGTACAACCAGAACCAAAGCAGGAAGAGAAGGAGGAAGTGATCAATGATAGAGGAGAAACTCAGCCGAAGGAGGAGGAGGAGGAGATTGAGAAGGAGGCAGAGAAGAAGGAAAAGAAGCGGCGTCGTAGAAACGAAAAGAAGAAAGCTAACAAACAGAAGAAGGAAGAACGACAAGCTGCAATGGTTGAACAAGAAAAAGCCAAGGCAGAGCAAGACAAAGCAAGAATGGAACTAGAAAAAGCAAAAGCTGAGCTAGAAAGAGTAAAAGCAGAACAAAATGCCGAGTCAACACCACCACTACCCAAACTGAAAGAGGAAAAAATAACTCTAGAGCGAAGAAAACCTAAAAATCCGGAATTTGACATTGAAGATTACCTGGACGAACCGGACATGTTTGGAGCTATCCCACTCATGCTCACGATGGAACCATCCTACATCACCCTCGATGATATGACAGATGTTGAAAACCAACGAGAAAACAAATCTGTTGGTGCGTTCATCTATAAGGCTTCTGTGGAAAATGGCGGGAAGGACCACCCGTTTCACGATATTTTCCACTTTGCACAGCTGCGTCAGACAGACTTGGACATCGTCATCGAAGTTTCTCCAATCCAAGCATCACGTAACCATGAAGATATACTGCGTCTGGCCGGGAAGCCCGGGAAACTGTCGTATAGTTGCAAGCTTGAGGTTTCGGAGCTCTGTGTACCTGTCGGTGAGTAAGCCGCTGTTTGTACAGTAGATATAGTAGTCAGCATTTTGCCTACATTTTCAGCAGCTTAAAACTGATTTTGCCCTTATGTGCATCTCTAGTGTACTGGTACATGATAACTCTCAGTTTTCACCTTGCAAACCTAAAATGTCATAATTATGTACAAATATTATAATAGCTATGATGTAATGTATGTTGTTTGTTTAGGCAAGAAGCCTATGTCAGCTACTCTACCCATCAGACCAGGGTACCCTAACCTCGCCGCTCTCGAGTCAACCTTCAACGAGGGCATGTACTCCTTTGCCAAGCTAGCTGCCGCTGCGTCAAACCGCATCACCGAGAAAAAACCACACGTTTTCGATTTTGGTGTCAAGATGGACGAGGAGAGATTGGTGCACACGGAACTGAGCAAGAAAACGCTCGCCAGATTCATGGAGAGCGATTCAGACACTGTTCAAAAGATCATGGAGAAAGAGTTAGCGAAGCAATGGGATAAAGATCCCCGCAAGGAAAAGAGAAGGAAGGTGCCTAAAATCAAAGACAAGATTGCAGAGTTAAAGACCACAAAGACTAGGACTATGTCAGATAAACAGAAGGGAGAAAAAGAGGAAGGGAAAACAAAGGGGGGTGAAATTGATGGCAAGGAGAGCTTGAGCAAATCAAAACAAGTAAATGGAAATGTTAAACAGGAACAGTCTGCGTCCGATGATGAAAAAGGTGAAAAAAGAGGCACAGAAGTAAAAGGAGAAAAAATTGTATCACCTACTTCCTCCATAACGGCTGAAACGAAATCGAGACCAAGAAAAACGGCCCGTGACAAGTTCCGACGCTGCGACAACTGCGGGGAAGAGATTGCAGACCGCATCCAACTCTGTTCGGGGTGCAAAAAAGTGGCGTACTGTAACAACCACTGCCAACGGGCCCACTGGAAACAGCATAAGAAAACCTGCACCTACTACATCCAAAAATCGACCCAACACGAACAACAACAACACCAGCAGCAGCAACTGCAACGCGAGAAACCCAAGACCTGTGGTGGTTGCGGTCGAGAACTGAGTGAACGAATCTTAATGTGCGCTGGGTGCAAAAAGATAGCCTACTGCGATCCGTCCTGTCAGAAATTACACTGGAAACAGCACAAGAAATCCTGCTCTTATTCGAAGAAGAAAGACACTGAAATAAAGCCAACATTGAGTTAAAGTATCCAATAATAATTCTCTGTGAAAGTTCATTTTTGACAGTTTTTCATGATTCTCAATGCTTTCGTACAATAATTCTCATACTTGTTTTTATTAATAATTTCCAGTTATTTATCTTTTTATCACGTATGTATAGTTTCAGATTAGCTAGTCGTCATGTCAGCTAGCTCTAATAGCACTACTAATAAAAGCTAATCTTATTTTCGTGATGATGAATCTGGTATTAGGCTGAGTGGTGGACGGGAGCGTAGAATAAAGGGGCCGCCACTCTTTCTCTTAGTTCCCCTGCCCCATCTTAGCCTGCTCTTCCGCGTATCGTTTTTAGCTGTAAGAAAAGTTTAAAAAATGCCATAAATATTTTACGTGTCGTGTTACCGTGGCTAGCAGCCTCCATGATCGCCGTCATCATCTCGCGGTCTTTTGTGCGGCGAATCTTGGACATTTGGTCGTGAAATAATTCTCCCTTTCCACCTCCGATAACGCCACGGTGAAGTGGATTGACCTTTACTCTAGAAGGAGACGTGGGCGCCCCACTCGCTGATTGGAATAATTTGGCCGCAACTGCAGCAGAATCGCAGTACCTCTTAGGAGTGGCTGCCTTCGGTTCTCTATAATCAGCTTCTTGGTTGCGGGCTGGTACCGTTTCTTCGTGTAATATGGGTGATTTGAGTTGGTACGGCTGACGGCGAATGTCGCCCAAACCGCCGTACATGTAAGAACAGTGCGGCGAAGTCGGTGAAAATAATCCCTTCTCCTCCGATTGAGGTGCAGCATTCTCGGTGATAAAGTATTTCTGACGTTTATCCATCCTTTTTCTCTTTTTGTGCAACCAACAAAATAATAATATTGTGAAAATCGAAACTCGCGGGAATTTAGAATGCGCCTGCGTTAATTGCGCATGCGTTCAATTTGCGACGTGCCGACGAACGAGCCGCGCCTTCCTCTCGGCTCAAGAAATAATGGCGGTGTCACTATTATCGATGGTACTGGCTGTTTTGGCGGGATTAATCTGTTTCTTCGTGTACGGTAAGAAGCATGACAAGCGACGACTACCTCCAGAAGTCAGCGGCCGGATCCCGTGGCTCGGCTGTGCGCTGCAGTTCGGAAAGGCTCCACTCTTCTTTATTCGGAAATCCAGAGAACGAGTAGAACAATGCACTATTCACTACACAGGACGATCATTTGCTCTACCGTTAGCTAGCTACAGTCACACTATGCAGACTTTGTCCAAAAAATCCAGCTAGCTAGATACCTACGTGTGCAATGTTGCAGTCCATCTTTGCTGTCAGAATGGTCGTCTTTCCCGCGCAGCTCGGCGATGTGTTCACTATCCACGCGGCTGGAAGGAGAATGACGTTCGTCGCTAATCACGACCATTTCAGAGCCTCTTTCTTTCAGAACGGCAACGCCAGTTTTCAGGCCGCCGTGCAGCCATTCACCATGAAAGCAGGTAACTACAATTTCACTCTCCCCTGCTCCTTTTCTCAACCACTTTTTATAGGTGGGTTATCAACTGCTTCGTTCTTCAAGCACCACTCGGATATCCACGACGCAGTGAAATCAAAACTCACACCAGCCTACGTCTCTAGGCTCTGTCCAAAACTCTGCAAAGGTATAGCTATCAGTTGGACAACAGGACAAATAAGAATATTAAAGAAGTGTAGCTGTAGTATCAATGATAGTACAAGTGGAACTAAATTGCATATATATCTCATCTTGAGTGGTTTTTTTCCTATGTTATTGGTAACATTTTAACTTAGCCCTTATATTTTTATATGCTGCTACAATCTCTTTGATGTCAGTTTAAAAGGTCCGTTCTGAGGTGGTTATATTTCTCCTCCTCTCACTGCCTCATAGAGTTCTACACATCATTCTCGAAACTAGAGAGTGAAGGAGAGACAGAGCTGATGTCATTCGTCCGACAGACCATGTTTGATTCCGTTGTACGTCAATTATTTGGTTCCAAAAATCTCCCTCAAACCCACGCTGGGATGAGAGAATTAGAACGGAAATTTGTAAAGTTTGACGAAGACTTTGAATATGGGACTCAGCTACCAGAATTTCTCGTCAGGTCTGGCTAAAATCTGATGCCATTACAATTTTACTGAGTAACCTTCACCTTTTACACATGACTCATTAAATTTTTGTTGGGTGACCCATTACAGTTTTACACCATAACCATCACAATTTTACCCAATAACCATCATAATTTTACTGGGTGACCCACACAATATAATACATTGCAAACCAATAAAAGTTTTACGGGGTAACCAATTAATATTTACAGATTAATCCATCAATTTTACTGGGTGACTCGTTTACAATTTTAAAGGGACTGGAGTAAGTGTAAGCATTGGTTGCTTGCTGTGTTCAAGAGAATGGTGGAGAGTTTGAAGAGGGAGAAAGAAAGCAATGATGAAGTATGTTTTAAATCATATACATATAGTGTACTATAGTGGAACCTCTCCTGTACCTTTCTATTGTAACTGACACCTCCATACAACTGATAGTTAATAATTTCTGTGTCCAAAATTGTTACCTATCCCGACCGTGCTCCTGGCTCTAAGTTGAAGGGCTCTACTAGAGGTTGTTTCACGTGTATTGTTGGCTCACAGCTGTCCATTACAGAGAGCTTCCATTTTATTCCTGGCTCCAAGTTGTCCATTACAAAGAAGTTTCATTCTATTCCTGGCTTCAAAGTGTCCATTATAGAGAGGGTACTGGCTCATAGCTGTCCATTACAGAGAGGTTCCTCTGTAACTTTTTCACCAACAGCTGATGATTGAGAAGTTGATTGAAATATCAGACCCAGGCAGTGCTCACAACTACTCTCTCCTCTTCCTCTGGGCCTCTCAGGCCAACGCCATTCCTGTTAGCCTGTTATACTCTATTGGGGATTACATCATCATGATGTCATTGTTTATTGACCAGGTAATTTTCTGGTGTGTGGGACACATTTTGGAGTCGCCTGAACTGTACAAGCAGCTGCAAAACGACGTCAAAGACATTGACTTTTTGTCATTAGGTGATCAATGCAATCTTTTTAGCGGAAATTAAAAAATTTTAGCTGTATATAAAGGCTATATTTAGTACAAGTGGAACAAAATTGCATTCTTTCACTGTATCCCATTGTTCTTGATTAGTTTGTTCTATCTTTAGTAACATTTCTAAATTTAGCTCTTATATACTGCTATACTATATTTAAATAAAACTTGTCTATTTTATAATACAGATGCTGATTCTTTTGCTGATTTTTTTAAGTCCACCGCATCCATCCGGAGGTTTGTTAGTGTCATGTGAGGTCATGTGACTGTCATGTGACCGAGTGGTAATATGGTGTAGGTGTGTGATGGAAACAATGAGAATACATGCTCCTGGAATGATAACAAGAAAGGTTACTAAGCAACACCAGATCGGGGGCTATGATGTTCCTGCTGGGCACTATCTCATGCTCTCTCCTTACTGGGCACATCGAGATGAAGAGAAATTTCCAAATCCAGAAACGTTTGAACCTGTGAGTCCTAGACTTACCCCCTGCTTCTCCTCCTCCTCCTCCTCCTCCTCCTCCTCCTCCTCCTCCTTCTCCACTCCACATTCTCCACTCCGCATTCTCCTCTTATAACAGGACAGATGGCTAAAATGCGATCTTGACAGAAACCAATTTTTAGACGGATTTGTTGGGTTTGGTGGAGGCCGTTATCAGTGTCCCGGGAGGTTAGTGAATGAGAAAGAAGGTTCGTTTTATTGATTTTCACTTTCACTGTTCTTCAGGTGGCTAGCTCTAGCTGAAATGCATCTGTGTGTTGCCATGGTGATGCAGCTGTTTGAGCTGAAACTGTTGGACCCTTTGCCACAAATTGTATGTTTGTATTAAAACTTTCACATCTTCCTTTTTCACCTCTTCCTCCTCCTTCTCCTCCTCCTCCTACCCAGAGCCCCCTTCACTTAATAGGCGTCCAGCAACCTGCACAAAATTGCCGCATCGCTTTTCTCAAAACTTGAATTCTCACAAATTAAACATTATATCAATATATAGTATATTTTTTATCATTATTTTACAAAACTAACACACAATAATTGCAACCTTAACATATTGCTTGATGAAATAAAATGTGATGAGAAAAAATTAATTGAATCGAAAAAAAATTTTAAATAGTTCATAATATAATATTTTTTATACTCTGTTGGCTGTGTGGTTTTGGATTGGTGAGGTGGGTAGCTGTTTTATTGGTTAGACTGTGACGAGAGCTTTTCTGTATACAAAAACACAAACAAACAGGTTTGTAAACAAAAACAACAACAAGAAAACAACTAGACAGTAGATTGAGACACTTTGACAGCGATGATAATTAATTAGCAGATATGCAAACCTTTGCTAATGGTGGGAATGTTGTTGCCATGGTGACCGGAATTATTCTGAGCTGTCGACTGTTGTTTGCTGAACTCTACTGCTCGGTTGTCGGGGGCAACCTCCGTATCCAGCAGAAATTTCATTGCAAACCACTTGCCTTGACACTGGAATAAATACAGCAGGTTCCATGAGGCTTTAAATTTTTAAAATTGGCAAAGAAAATCACTACATTTAAATTTAAAAATCACTAAATTTAAATTTGAAAACTGTGCAGTTGGCAATATGCCCGTCAAAGTCCCAGAGCTGTCTATCAAACTATATGATCAACTGCTGGTGTATGTTTGCATATCAGCAAAGCACACTCATCCCTCGGAGCGCATGTGTGAGGGAATTTGTCCATTAATTCACTTAATACCTTTTCATGTCTCTCGAGCTGTCTGGTGGCGTACTCCATTAAGATCTGCTTCATCTCCATCTCCTTCTGGTAGTCAAACTGGTTTAACTCATTTGACAGGTCCCGGCACATCATTTCCAGATAGTCCTTTGCCTCTGCACAGTGTTTACTGGCCTATTAGTGATATATGGAGACCATAAAAGAGGTATATAATATACTTGGTAGGATAGTTGTTGACTCTCTTGCTCTGTTAAAGAAAGTGTAGCTGTATATAAAGGTTAAATATAGTACAAGTGGAGCGAAATTGCATTCTTTCACTGTATCCCATTGTTCTTGATTGGTTTGTTCTATCTTTAGTAGCATTTCTAAATTTAGTACTTATATACTGCTGAAATTCCTTTAAATGATTGATCTCTATGAGGCAGGAAAAATCTGAAGTGGTACGTATATACCTCTCTATAGTGGACAACTTCAAACTAAAACCCCCTACAGCAGACTTTTAAGAGTCTTACCAGTGCCCATTTTTCATCATCAGCCGATTGTGATTCGTCCATTGTCATGTGACTGGTCATGTGATCCAGGCCCCGCCTACCACGCCCGGAGCTCTGTTCACTGGAGGATGTTATGTCCGATACTCCGGAGTCATCGTAGACGGAGTCGTCTGTCGGAGTATCAGCCTTCGTCTGATGATCTGGGGTACTCTACTCCAAAGAAAGAAAAAATTAATTAATTTACCCAAGAAAGCCACACCTACTAACCGTTTCCGTGGTAACGGCCTCGATGAGTGAGACCTCTTCGTCCCAATAGAGAAACTTGTCGACCGCATCCTCCACTCTCATTAGTAGACCCTAGATTGGAGTTCAAAGGTCAGTGGGTGGAGCTTTGAGTTCAAAGGTCAATGGATAAAGCTTTGGGTACTAAGTCAATGGGTGGTGCCTACCACATATTATGTTGTATTTACATTAGAACCAGGTTTAGTGAATTTAACATTTAAATGGGTGTGGTTTGAGCTGGAATGGGGTGTGGTCTGAGCTCACCAGAGAGGCTCTGACGTAATCAGCGATGCTCTGAAGGTTGTGGATGAGAAGGGTGTCTTCAGAGTCTCCGTGGCTGGTTTCCATGGTATCACAGGTCCGGGCGAGATCAGAGGAGGCCGTCTTGAGGTACGTGTCACCTGGCTCACTCTCACTTATTGCTCTGTTTGGGAGAGATGGGCAGCATTAGTTTGAGGCGGAAGAGGAGGAGGAGGAGGAGGAGAAGCAGTAGTGTTAATAAATCTTTACCTGAACCAATGAGCAGTTCTCTCAGAATGAGTCTTCCTCCTCATGGCCTGCTCCAGATGGTTAGCCAGTCCCAGTAAATTCTGTTCCAACGTGGTTAGGTATTCCTTCGTGGCAACCAGTGGTCCACTGTTAGTATCCCGTCCCACCGCAGGCTTATAGTGGACCTGGTCCCCTGATCGCAACACACGATGCTTGGCCTTGACACTCTTCAACTCCTGAGTGGGAGGTTGTCATAGCAATATTATCACCATGACGACAGTTTAATGAGACAATAGTGAATTCAATGAACCATTTTATAGGTTTTGGCCCGTTCAGCCAAGAAATTAACATGTTTGCCAAAATAATTAAATTGTTTCTTTTTCATATGTAAGTGATTTAGAGTGTCACACAAGTTTTTGGCTAGTTGTTGATCAGATTTGCCAAGCCAAAATCAAATATGTATCGCGTGTTGTTTTTTTCGACGGTCATTCTTGTTTTAACCCTTTCCTTACCTCCGATTTCCCGCAGAGGAACACAACAAACAAGTGATGACTGCGTAGAACCTGCACATGATATGAAAATACACAAAAATAAGGCAAAAGTGAAATTTGGTGAAATAAATCAGACTAGTTTAAGATTCCTATGTAAACTATAAAACTAAGTACAGATATAGAAAAGCTAGTTTTTTATATATATACTGAGGACAGCTATGTAGCTAACAGACATAAAACAGAAGTATATACAACTCTAGATATTCAAGATGGACTCTCTCAATGCTACGTAACATTACTCTAGGTGTAGCTATATATAATTATATACACAGTATTGTACCTTATGTGTTGAGATGCGAGAGAGAAATCTTTGAAACTCTGAGATTGTGGCGTCGAGAGAGATGGGAGGCTTGAGAGGTGGGACGATTCTTTCGGGACACGCCTGCTGGAGGACGTCGTACAGCCACTGGAAGTCGAGTTGTGAGCGATTTACTTCGAATGAGGTGGCTGGAAACTGAGGTAGATTGGTCTGAGGAGGAAGAGGAGGAGGAGGAGGAGGAGGAGGGAGAGGTGGTGGAAGAAAAAGAGGATAGGTGGAGAGAGAAAGAACAATGTCTACACAAAAAAAAAAGAAATAACACAAACACATAATAAACCAATCAAAGACACAACCCAGCATTTACGGCTCCAAAACCTTCTCCAAAACTATGTTTGTGATTCATCGAGCTAATTACGCAGCACACTACTTCAAAAGAATTGCCGAAAGCCGAAACGAAGTTTTGCAACAACCAACCTCTTTTCTGCGTCGATACAGCTCAGTCTAAACAGAGCTGGCAAATGCCAGGGTCATCGCGGCACACAGTAAACAGGTATCGACAGTGTTCACACACAACATGCTCACTCACAGACGGGTACTAGTAGCTGGCAACAAAATACGCTGCCATTTCATGAATTGCAATTGATGAGGAACAGCTTATATATTTGTACTGTACACATCTCTACATGTGTTTCATTTCTATAGTAACCACCAGCCCATCCTTGATCGCCCCTGACTACAATTATCTATTATACTTTTAAGGTCAGCGTCTATTTATTGTACAAATATAGAATTTCTAGCTGTATTCTGGATTTGACTTTGACTATCATTGTAACAGATATTATACAAACTCCGTTTCTGTTTTCATGCCCGATTCACGTCACCTCTACTCACTGGTCCCACGAAGCCCAGGCACACCATAGTGCAATGGTGACCGCGGTTACCACTTGATATTCCATAATCACTGAACAGAGTGACTCTCTCTCTCTCTCTATCGCTGCACTCTAACATACCTTGGTAATTATCTTGAAAGGTGAAAGGTCAGTTGTGCCAGGCGGGCTCCTAGTAACACTGACAACTAGGAATTCAGCATTTCCCATTCCATGTTGCTTAGGAGATGGACTGGAATTGGGACTGTGTGAATGGAATGGAATAGAGACCGAGAGATGAGTGATTATGATGGGGTACCTTGATGTGATTGGTTTTCTGGTGCGAGTGTTTCTAGCTGGACTGGACTGTGGACTGGAGCAGGTCTTGGAATGAGCTTCTAGATCTTGCATCCTGTGATGATGGGAGAGTTGTGAGAGTTGTGAGAGTGGGAGAGTTGTGAGAGTGTGAATGAGTGAGGGTGAGTTAGATGTTCAATGATTGGCCTCTATGAGACACAGAACACAGAACACGTATGTAGTGGTCACTATTGTACCAAGGTGTGCCTATATAGGCTTTGTGGGCCCAGTGTAGCACAATTGATGGACCCCCCGCAAGTCAGGCATGAAAACAGAGAGGGAGAGTGTGTGGTGAGTGAGTGGGTGAGGATGAGAAGAAGGAAAAAACGCCCGAGGGTGCCAGCGACATACATAGCCATAAAAACATTTGGCCCATTTCATCTAATATTTTAGTAACACCCTTGTAGTGTGTCCATACACAGCAATGTAAATACAACTCATGGCTGAAAACCTCAACACACTGGCCAAGTAGAACAATGACGTAATACTGATGTAATATTGCGTCATTCTTGGAAGCCAGTAGAATAATAGCTATCAAATTCTGACTGGACAGTTGCCAAGTTTGATTTCAAACTCTGCAATCTGATTGGTCGGCGGCTTAATCTAATTAGTCAGTTGACCGCAGAATGAGGTACACACAAGATCACTTGGCAGGGTTAATGACAGGGTTTTACCCCTTAAGTGTATTCATGGTCAGAGACCACATCAAACAGGTATTGCATGTATTTTCCGTATTTGAAATTCCGGCCAATCATTTGTTGGCGCAATGATGTAATGCGGTATTTGTTCTACTAATCACCTTTGTCTGCGTCCAAACAGCCAGCTGCTTTTGCGTTGCCTAGCAACAGATTGTGGGGAGGAGTCTGGGCTAGATCTGGGACTGGTGTTGTTAGAGGCACTGCCGCCAGCACTGGGGAGGAGGAGAAGAAAAAGAGGCTCTGGTAAATTACTGTCATCTCAAGGAAGCTTACAATACTGCATGCATATCTAAGGCTTATAATCGTTAGACACTTTTTCGCTGTAAATTTGAAGTTGTATTTTATTTGCTTAGATAGGCTCTTGCTTGGCTTATTGCATAGTACATACAGCTAAGAATAACTCATAAAACTACCGTTATAATGCACGGCTACAAAACTTCTAAAAGCCGTTCTATTTACCTTCACACCTTGATAAAATGATAATTGACACGTCTTATACGATCGATGTAATACTCCCGCTTTAAACACATGTATGTACATACTAGATCTCTCAGCGGTTGAGTGAGGTCATATACATAATGGGATGTTTTAATGCTGCCATAAACAGCCATTTACTGCATAATTTGATCTTGTGTACCTCATTCAATTAAGACAAATATCTCAAGGAGTCACACATATACATATAATTTGTAATGTTATTATATACATTTAAAGAGAGTGCAGCTGTAATTTTATAAGCTATATACGTGTAATAGAGACTAAATTATACAAATTGCATTCTAATTCATTGTATCCCATTGATACGTAGGTTTGGTAAATTTCTACATTTTTGCCTCATATAATATTCTGCTACACTCCCTTTAATTGCCACCTATTATACATACATACACAAGACTGGGGAACATTTTTTATATTAATAAAAATTGTGTGATTTTAATTATTTACCTAATTTTCTCACGGCAGAGTGTACAGTGGAGCTGGAGAGACCGCTCATTGATTAGGGATGTTCCGAGGGCTGGAGCCTGTTGCCAATAACAACAACCCAATAAAAAACACAATTTTTAGCTACTTAACAAAATACAGTTAACAACATGGGATAGTATTGAATGTAAAGCACTTGTTGTGCACTTTTAATCTAGTTCTCTCTCTACCTAACAGCATACTATGGCAATAATACATTTATTCTCCTTGCTGCATAGCCAGTTTAACCCACCTAGCTTAAGACCCCCCAGCCCCC
Organism: Phenganax stokvisi; assembly: GCA_025400075.2. Classification (NCBI taxonomy): domain Eukaryota; kingdom Metazoa; phylum Cnidaria; class Anthozoa; order Malacalcyonacea; family Clavulariidae; genus Phenganax; species Phenganax stokvisi. The sequence goes on from JAODVQ020116383.1 coordinate 38,336, forward strand.
CTAATCAAAAAACCTACGTACGTACCTCTGAACCTCCGTCGATTGTCTTGTGAAGCGATTCCAGCTGTTTCCACATTGAACTCATCTGATCCTGTGCCTGTAGTGTAGCAAGAGATTGTTGTCATGGATACAGTGGTTACTATGGTAACATTAATTTCTGCGAGAGGCTATAAAAGTATGGAGTGTGCTATATATTATTATAGTGTGGTTGAAGTAAAGAGTTAAATTTTAAGACTTGGATTGTGGGAGAGAGAGGTTGTATTGAGGGAGAGAGAGGTTTGGTTGAGGGAGGGAAGGGAGAGAGAGAGAGTGCCAATTTAATGAATGGAGTCGAGTAGCCACACCCTTCCCCTCCTACTCCTCCTCCTCCTCATTTCCAAATTCGCCTCATCTTCTCCTCCCCTCCCTTTCTTTGAGCTTGCCAAGTGCACATATGAGTGTGTGAGAGAGTGTTTTGAGTGTCCACCTACCAATTTCATCTCCTTGTCGGATATTTCTCTCCTAGCCTCACTGTCAGCCAGTGCCTGCAGAGCTTGCTCATAGCTGGAGAAAAAGAGAATCACACATACATACATACATACATACATACATACATACATACATACATACATACAT
>JAODVQ020116384.1:0-16348 GCA_025400075.2 Phenganax stokvisi
AATTTTAAGCTGCTCTTTCGACTAGAACGCTTTAGTTTGTAATTTTTTTACTTTTTAAACAGTCGCTTCGAGTGGATTAGTAATTTTTGAAGTGGCTAATAGGAGGAAGGCGTCTATTTCGCGATCAAACTCTTACGAAGCTCTGGGGCTAAAGTGAAGTATCACAATTTAAGCGTTCCACTACAAAGTTGGCATGCAAGGCTTCACATGTAAGACAGGGCAAATATAAAACGACTCTTGCTATGTATCTACAAGAATTCTTTAACGTTTTATATTGGCTTACTTCCCTGTAATTAAACGCCGCTTTTGAGGAGGCGTTTACCAGCGGGAGGCGTTTATTGTTATTTCCATACAAATTGATGTAGTGTATACTAGAGGGCGGCGTGTAATTGAGGCTAGGCGTATATTAGAAGGGATACGTTAACTGATATTGACTCAGGGATTCGGAAATGATCCCCCTCCACCAAACAATTTACCTGGGATTGGGAACTAAGGGATAGTTGTATACAGTAGAAATGTAGTTAAAACTTACTATAAGTTAAGTACAAATGTCAACCAACCAAAATCGAGTTTTCTACTTGAACTACTTTTTAACTACAAAGTCGCAGTTAAACCGAGTTTATGAGTTTAATACAACCGTTTAAAGTTGGATTAGCATTAACCCAGAGTTAGAGTAAAACCAGCTGATCTAGTTCTCATATTTATCAGGTTATTTATAACTAACGTTAATAAATTGGTCATCATGCGTGATACGGAAGTAGGTTTTCAAGAACTACTACTCAGGAGGTGCGCTTTGCTGCATGTGGTGCGCGCCAAGGCAGTCACTGATTGCTAAACAAGAAAAGTGGAACAAGCTTGCCTATATGCAAACATCCCACTATCTCACCCTTCAGCAAGGACATGGGCAATTCATCATCAATTCCATTGATATAACAGGTGCAAGCTGGCCAACAGACTGTTTACACTATGATGCTACGGTTGGCGATACGGAGTATGTGGCCATACCGTGCTGAATTTTCTGACAGTTTACACTATAGGTGGTTCTAATATACGACATCGCCCCCGTGTTGGATGAATTTGACAACGAATTTTCCCAGTTTGCAATAAAAAATTTCATCTAACATGGCAAATATCTCATTGTCCTTTTAATCTCAAGCCGGTTTTCCACTAGGCAGAATTTTCCGTGCGGAAAATGAATCTAGCAACGTGATTGGTTCGTTTCACGACGAAATCAATTGCTAGCCAATCAGTTTGGTAAATTTATGTTCCGCAGAGAAAATTCCGCCTAGTGGAAAACAGGCTTTATGGGAATGGTTGCACACCACCTATAGTGAACTGAAAATGGTGACTGTTTCTAAAACGAAAATGGCCCCTAAAAATGGCCGAAATGCCAGAGAATTTATACTGGGCATGCGCACTGCTTCATATTCCTGCATCGTATTTTTCAAACGAATTACAGTGTTTACACTATTATACTATGGCAATTTTACCGTAGCCCAGTGTATTGAACAGGAGTGCCAAGTGTAATGATGTAACTAGAGAACCTCAAGGAGGGTGCAAAGTTGCTGCATGAGATCTTTACCATTTTCTACCTTCTACGGTTAATGTGCTAGTTAATGTATACTCTGAAAACAGCTGTACAAAGTAAATTTTATTACACAATTAGTAACATCAAGTTTAAAAGATAGAATTCACCCATAAAGCAGATCAATTCAATATCAGCAGATATCTGCACGCTTTTTGTCACATATTATGTTAAGCAACAACATCTGTAATATTTTCCATTGATGGAGTAAGTCAAGCACAATGCAGCTAACTGTTTGAAGTTCGATGGAATTATAAATCATCAATTCAAAGCCTGTTTCCATAGTTGAATCTGCAGTTCTTCAGCATGAAATATCTTGAATCTTAAGAATCATCGTAGGCACGATGTAGTAAACTCCTTAAAGAGGACTTTACTGTTTGTTTAATATCTCTGGCTCCAACAAACAGTTCACAATTCAGTATGTGGATAGGGATTACCAGGTAGCTAACAGCTGAGGGGCGACGATATCAGTACTTTCATTACTGCGGTCTTTTCATCGACTAATTGGTTTCGAATATTTGTCCAAGGGCTTTACTGTTATGCTAATTGAAGTGTTCATGTAACATAGCCAGAATACAATTCCTTACCCCAATCAATTGATTTGTGCAAGTTTCTCAAAAAATTCTGCAACTTCCTGTTTGTATGAATTGACCAATGGCTTTGCGTTTCAATGACTGGTTGACAAATTGGGAAGAAGAATGCCCATAAACATGAAGTTGACAAATTTTTTGAGAAACTTGCACAAACCAATTGATCAGGGTGAGGAAATGTATTGTGGTTATATTTCATAATTAAACACTTCAATCAGAATGACAGTAAAGCAGCAAGCAAGGCTGACATAATTGCAGATATAGATGGGTAACATTCGTTACTGTTGCTAACATGTAAAAAAAATAAAACGACAATGAAGACAAATAAACTCCAAAGCACGCTTTTAGAATTTAAATTTGTCCAACACTATGTTCGAGCACAGACGACAATAACCGATAAAAAGTTAAAATGGCCCAAAACAAACCAAATTCAATAGGACAAAGATAGCACAGCACTCACCTTCTGTTTAACAGGGCAGAATTAGCTAAACATGTCCGAATATTTGACTCTTTCCCATTATAAACAAAGAATATAGTTATAGTCAGTCAGCGATTGCGCGTACGACACTTTCCGAAAGTTGTGACGAACGCGGAGTAGCCACCCGTTCGTTGAGTCGACGATCGCCAAAGATGTAACCGCAAGACATGACATGACTTGAAAGTGGACATTGTAGTGTGCTGTGGTTAGCTGCGTATGCACACAACTACCCACAAAAATGAAGACGATTTCGGTTCTCAAGCGGTAATTGTCCAAGTTTGGGCGTATAGATAAAATGAGAAAACAGATATGCGGAAGCGGCCGCCGTATTTCTACAAAGAATTTTTATTGAAGAGTAAGTCCAAAAAGAAGCAAGACATCATTATATGAACTGCGAAAAATTGGTGTGCAGTAATTGAAAAACTTGTCAAGTAATAAATATTTGACGTTTCATTCCCTATTCCACGTTCATCCCTCACTCCAAGTTTTATCCCCAAACTTCCCTTAACATACTCCGTAATCCGCGTCATCCGCGTTTTATTCTGACCCCATTTGCCCTTCAGCAAGAAAATATGTAAACATTCCAGACCAGAGAAACGTATTTATCTTGCGATCAATAATATATAGGCGTACCTAGCTAAATGAAAGAAGTATTATACAAATAGTAACTTCGGGTTATTCGCGAATTGTGAATCACTGTTGGCTAAATGCCTGATATCTACACGTATGCGGAATGCCTGGTAGCTACACGTATCAGCTAAAATTATAAATCAAATATTTTTGTACCTTTCCATTTCTCAATATCAGCGTTTGGAATGTTAAATGAAAGGGCATCTATAGGTTGATCAGAAACATCTTCATCTGAAAACGAAGTTAAAAATTGAATATTTACACAGTGTACAGACAGTAATGTTCCGCACTGCGCCACTTTGGCTAAGTGAAATTAATCTGGTTTACGTGTGGTCTTATAATTGCCAAAAAAGATAGACATGCTGCTCCTGTCACAATTTCTAGTCAAACTACAGTGCATCAGTTGAAAGAGGCGTTCTCCAGGACCTTAAAATCGTCTTAACTTCACTTCTTCAAGTTGCGTCAGGTTAGACTTTCGTATGAACTTATAAGCCTTCCTAGTTAAACTGCTCATAAGTGTGGTAAAATTCATTTCTGTGAAATTATTCACACGCAGGGAACACTATTTCGTTTAGTCTGCTAAATCAGGCAATTACTACAGAGTTATCTGCCACAAAACTGTATGTCGGGGCATTTCGTTGCAACAGGTGCAGATAACCGTTAATAAACTACCTGTGAATGTGTTAAGGCTCACAGCTACAACTGTGCAGTATTCATTAAATGCAGTTCAAGAGAATACTTACCAAATACAAATGTTTCTCTGTACACTTCCATTGTTGCAAGGGCATTTCTTTTTCTGTCGATAAAAACGATTTACAAGCGGAACTGGCGTAGTTCAATACTGATTAACATATTGTTTGTCAGCACTACTTCACGAATCAAAGAATTTGATCTGTGATTCCGGTTAGGATAAAACGCGGAAACGGATGACGCGGATACGGTACGGATACGGCTGGGGGATAAAACGCGGATACGGGAATAAAATAACGCAAATTACAATTGAATATTTTGTTTTACGCACCACCGTACATTTGAAAATGAAAACAAGCTGGCAACAAGATGGGATTGTGCGTGGGCTATGAAAATACTTAACAAAGACCTACAGCTCTATGTTTACTGAACACTTTTTAATAAATTGTAACACAACCTCGAACACAGCAGCAATTAATATAACGATTGTATTTGTGGTATAAGATGAGCATTTTACTTGGGCCTCGTTTACACTATCCCGGATTCACTCGTCATGATATCTTCGTTTGCTGTTAAGGGGCAATAATTGCCAGCAAATATTCACTAGGCTGACAAATTTTGTATATTTCTTTGTGTCATTACCATTAAAAATTTTTATAGAGCGTTTATAGTTGAGAAATTTGAGCCGCTCCGATAGCAATCCGGTATAGTGTAAACGGAGTATTCATCCAAAACTTCGGCCTGTGTAACCCAGGGGCCGATTCTTCGAAGCTGAGTTGGCGTTAACCCTGGGTTAAAATTTTATCCAGCTGTTTGGTTTGTGCATTTCTGTATGTCCATTTGTATCAAAACTTTGCAAATAAAGACTTCTTTTTACAAAGATTAGCTTTGTCGAAAACTTTTGTCAAGTTAGAAAACAAGCAGTTAAAAATTTTGCTTCAAACTTTTTGCTAACCCAGCTTTGAACAACCGGCCCCAGGTCGTCTTCAGAGAAACGAATCTAGCGTCAACAATACAAACAAGTGCCATCATATTGTCATCAAAACTATACAGAGGATTTGTTATCAACGCCGTATACTAACTTTTTGAAGCCGTTAGCTGGATGAGCGCTACATAATATAACTTGCGAGATAATATTACGTGCAATTAGACAAGAAATACAAATTTTCATTTAGTGCCGTAAGCAAGGGCGTGGGAAGCTTAATAGGATTGGGGGGGGGGAGCAACTCTCACTCGGTGCCACCGTGGTTGGCGCCGAGAGCGAATTTGGAGAATTTTATGGCTCTAGGTCGCTGGAAAAGACCGTTTTCAAGGACTTTTGCATCACTTAAACTCATTTTGGTCATGTTCAGGGGCTGGTTGTTCATACGCCGTTTAGCTTAAACGGTGGAAAAGTCAGAATTCAAAAACATTCGCACACATTTTCTAAAACTTTCAAATCAAATCGTATGCAATTAAACTATAGGTAAATGCATATTAATAGTATTCAATTAACAGACTTTCAATTTCGTTGTGCACGGATTACATAAATATGATTTTTATTTTGAACTTATCCACCCTTTAAGCTAAACACGCTTCGAACAACGGGCCCCAGCGCTATGCTATTTTAGTTAAACTATTATACGCAACTTTTCTCAAATTGCTTCTCATTAAAAAAAACCTTTCCACAAAGAAAATGGATACTTATCCTCAAAAGAAAAGGGCACTGTTTGTGTGATTTTGAAAGTTGGGTCGACTGACAAATAACTGAAATCAACTTCACTGATGCAAAATCTTGCCACATCGTCCAGTTGTTTGTCAGTAGCAATTACTATGATGAGTATGATATTTCATTAGTTATCCCTGCATGGGCTTTTCATAACTAATTTACAATTCAGTGCAATTGTCATGTATTTATACTATAAGTGCATACTTTAACCTACGCTATTTATTTTTACAGCAATTGTGACATTAGTTTCCTAATCTGTTTATCCTAACCCACCCTGTCAACTTTTCCTGTAGGAGGAAACCGGAGTACCCGAGGAAAACCTACGACTTTCGGCAGAGTAGTTGACAAACTCTTTTCACTTGAGAAAGTTAAGTCCGAGCTGGGAATCGTACCCACACAACCTCAGTGGTGAAAGATGCATATCATAGCGACTGCGCCACCGAAGCCCCATACTATCATAGGCTCATTTACAGTATCCTGCATTCGCACGAAATTCTTGCCATCTGTTTTAGAATATCAATTTAATGCAGTCATTTCATCCCTAGACTTCCTAACACCTGCATACAATGTGCTGCTCTTATTAGTACGTTTAAGGTCGCACGCCTGTGTTCGAGCTCGCGGTAAGCAAACGTCAGAAGTGCTGGAGAACCAACCACCCATTTCCTTGAGCGTTTTGACAACTGCTTTGCTTAACTGATGTTTTTAAAGGTTTTCTCGCTGCATGTGCAGTTACACTTGATGGTTTTGCTTGTGTGAAAGGTTTTGGGTTCTTTACATTCCCCTGAGGGAAAAATTTTATTTCATGTTCATATCTTTGGAAAAGGTATTGCAGAAGCACTATGTTACCAACTAGATATCTCCACGTCGATCACGAAGATAAGAAACAGTTTGAGGGAGATTTTGGTATTTCCTCGGTTGTCTGTAATGTCACACCAGATGAAATTCATTATTTGCCAACGAAACTTCGAGTGAAGATGATATTTTTTTCAAGCGCCACGTTTTTTTCTTCTGCATGTGTGAGTCATGTTTCCATTTGCTGCATAGCTAACATTGCCATCTGGAAAGATATCCATGTATTGGACACGTATAGGTTGCCGAGTGCACTTCACGTTGCTTAGATGAGATGAAGATAGAATACGCCAGTTATCGCTTGCGTAATACACTTCTCTTTCGCTTCTCAAACACTGGATATCCGTTCGTCAGCATTGTGTCAGTGCGGTGCTCCCTCTCCCTGCTTTTGTCAGAATCGCTTTCTGAGTCTGAGATCTCCAATTCTGGAATTTTCAGTGAAGGTCAAATATGTGGCTGTGGCTTTTTGGCAGTGAAACATGAATAGATTTCTTTTTGGCGTGTAAAAGAACAGAGGAGGTATACTTATTACTGTCACAATACTTGACTGGGGGATCTTCTATTATAGAATTGGGTTTACCTACCTGCCGTGCCTCTTCTTCTCATTACTAGAAAAAGTTTTGTAAGAATAATGTCAAAATATAAGATATAAATGTCCGTAACAAATATCAATTTTCAAAAGACTAAGAGCTAACCAGTTTGCGAGTAGCATTTTTCAGTGTTTGCTGTTTTCCAGATTACTTTCCTGACATATCCGCGTTTTATCTCTGGAAACAGTAAATCGTTAGTGCTAGTGAGATGATTTTTCGATGGAAGATCACTTCTACGTCGAATATTTTATTTGTTAAATTGATTGGTAAATTGGTACCTGAATAGGGGGGCCTGTACCAGGCTGATAAATCTTGCTATCCCGTTCAATTTTCTGTTGAATCCCGGCCGCAATCCCACAATTTTGAATTTCAAATTCCCGCTCCCACTTTTAACGAAAACAATTACAGCCCAAATTCAATGTACACATTGCCGCTAAATTGCGTTCTAAATTACGTATTTTTAAACTTCTCTATTCCTACTTTGCTACTCTCTACTTTTAGATATTTGGGCCAAGTCGGCTTGCGAACTTGTAAAATTTGAATTCCAAATTCGCAAAAATTAAGTTTAGAACTGATGTGCTTCAAAATTCCTCCGAAATAATAGTTTTCCACATCGCAAATCCCGTATCCAACAAAAGTTAACACTACTTTCACATAATGCCATAAATTCGTTATAAATCCCGCATACCGTATTAGGACAAAATCCCGCCTACCGTATAGTTTTTGTTTTAGAATCCCGTATCCCGTCTTCATTAACTTTTAGCCCATCTCGCCCGTCCTACCAAACTGGTACAGGCTTTTCCTAATAATTTAACGATTACGATATTTTGGGCAGCTTTTATTGGAAAACGTTTTGAAATGTTTTGTAACGTAACATGGCGAGAGTTTGAATTTGATAGCCACAGCTAGTAAATGCTGTTGCCTCGGTGACTACGACTTGTCAATATGGAGGATCTTTTCCGGCTATTCCGAAACTCTTTTTATTTCAGCGACTCCCTTTTCTGTTCCATGAAATACATTTTTATGATAAATTCCATTATTTTATAGATTTTAAAAAGTATTGACTCGAAAAATGTCATGAATTTTCATGTATCACACTTTAAGAAAACTACGTCTATTTATGAAGAGGAAATATATCTGCCCTATTAAAACATTCTTTTCGCTAAAGCAAAGGCAGTATGGGACTTAAGAATCCTAATTCGTTCCATTGCAGATGAAATGATCGTAAAATTGCCTTTACGTTGGCATGAACTTCCAAAGGCAAGTGTTTGAAATGAATCCGTACAAATGTTGTCAGAAATGTCGATTCCCTATGTATAATAGCTGCATGGTGGGGCACAAAAGCAGACATGATGCATTGGATAGATGCAGCAGTGAAGCCATTCGATGCATTGCAAAATGTATCAAATAATGACAATTTTATAAACTTTTCTTCTTCGTAGGTTATCTCTAATAACTGACAATGGTTTATTCAACAGGTTTCACAAAGTAGCCATCATTTTATATTGAACACTACATCGAAGTAGTCACTTGAAATCCTAAAGATCAAAGTATATATAAGTTCATTGAATATTTTCATGATGATTAAATAGCTAATATACAGTACCGTAGGAATACCACATAAAGTTATTTATGCAAAGCTTTCGGTCCATTACAAACTAAATTTCGATCTAGGCAGAAAGAAGTTGTTTAACAGTTGTTACCAGTTTTGAACCGAAAACGATCCGAAAATGGTAACAATTTTCGCCCGTAATAGAAAATATACTAAATTTGAAAAAATCGCAGAGCTATTTTTTCCGCATTCAACAACCTTTCGCGACCAAATATTAAAATTTTAATACATTTGATATGCTCTTTCCAGCTGTGTAGATGAATTTACTTCTTTTTGCTAAGATCAAAGTTTAGTTTAGTATGGGAGTCGTCCATTCTCCGAAAGAACTTTTAAAATGATAAAGGAACTGTTTTGGAAAATTTTTATTTCTCACTAATCTTTGTTTTGACGATGAGATATTTCCGCCCGTATGTTTGATCAATATGACAATATCTGAAATTCGCATCATTCTAGCGTAATGACCGTTCGAAAAACGACACTTATCCCATTTGCCTCAGATAAAAATGGGAAAATATGGAAATGATATGCAAGGTCAGTGGGCTCTTACAGCATCAGATTTCCAGAATTCAAGAGCCAGACCCCCCAACGCTATCTTTGAGGTATTGAAATAAAATACATGGAGCGCTACCTGTAAGAATACTGTCTAAAAATCAATTGAAGCCAAATTTTGACACCCAGACACGCGTATTTACTGTTTCGCGCTTCTCTCGCGGGAACACTGATTTCACTCCTAATTGTACATTTTTGCCGAAAAAGAAGCTATTTTTAGGCAGTCCGTTCGTGAAATTAAAAAAATCCCCCATAATTTTCTTCCCTGTGTAGTACTTTCTGCTAAAAAAAAGCTTGGCTCGTTTTCCGAGCTTGTTTATTTGATTTGCTTTTTGACCGTGTTTTCCGTTGCGTGGAAAGACTAGGGCCGACCTCGGACGACTTTTGGCTTCAAATTTGGCTCCAGGTAGTGTTCCATGTATGTTTAGTTCAACGCCTGAAGGTTATTGGTGATGTAAACTCGATGATGTATTGACATCCTTATACAGTTTCAGTTCGATTGTTTAACAAGTAGTCGCCTATGGTGAATTGAATACAAGCGCATATTTACTGAGCCGATGGCATAGTGAATGCAAACTTGTAATCACCGAGCTTGAGGTGACTAATTGTTTAAGTATGAATTTCCAGGTGTTTCATTTCAATTCAATCTATAGAGACTATTACATTGCTGCGCGGAAATATGGATTTTATTTCGAATGTTGAACATGTTACAACATCACTGATTGGCCAAACATATTTCCTACGCGGCTTCTGATAGGCTTGCGAAAATGATATTTTTACACGTACAAATATCGTATTGTTACGTGTGTTCAAATACAATTTTTCTCAGTGGCGAAAAACTCTATATAACACTCATGTTTATATCATAAAAATAGTTTGTAAACGTCAGCCTTCTCTGTGTTTCGTTGCGGCGAAGCCAGTTTTTTTCAAATAAAAGCGCATGATTAAGTTTAGTATTTCACTTTGAAATATCTTTAATCCATATTTCGTAGTTTGTTTGACTTTCCAGAATGCAATATTCTCTAATTTGGGCAGTTTTCTGTTCTGTTACTACAGCAAAACAAGCATAAATTTTGAAAAAAACAGCAAAAAAGCTGAAAAAGCGATATAGCCACTGGCCAGCGACTGTTACTTCAGAGACAGTGAAGCTTGACCGATCAGAAAGTAGGAAAATAGTCTCGTGCCACCAGTGCGTGCGGCCAGTTGTACGAAAGGTGGATAGCACTATCCAACTGGTGGATAAAGTTTTTCGCAAAATTGGACAAAAAGCGAGGAAACATTTGAATTGGTCAAAGAAATAAACATAGCAGCCTTTAATCTATCAATACCAATCTTAGTCTTGTTTTATAACGATCAATGGAAAATTTTACAAATGTTTAAAAAATCACTATACAGTAGATAGCGTCATTCACCTTTCGTACAATTGGACACTGGATAATTACACTAAAAATTTTTATTCCCACCTGCAAAAAACGATTTGATTAGCTAAATATATTCTTGAGATGTTATTGTGCATGCTGCCATGCAGTTTTAAACAGTTCCGAATTCAATATGGCGTCAAAACAAACTGAAAGTAATCTCAAAGTACTGCAGACCAATCGAAATATGTCTAGTGTTTGCTATGTTAAAAATATCTGTCTAGTTGTTGTAGAGAGTTCATGTTTATGGCCTGGAACAAAATTGTAACCCTCGTCAGATTTTTATTGTTCACTTGAAAATCATGCCATAAATAACTGCTGCCTAGTATTTTCAAAAAACACACAACAACATTGGTGATTCTGCACAACAGAGAAAGCCTAACTGCATCGGATCCAAAGCTTTGATAAAAGTACTTCCTTTTTTCGAAATTACAAAAGTAGCAAGTAGCACAGATTACTGAGATAACGAAGGACAGATGTGCGACTCAGGCTTTTGAGAAACATTAGGGCATTGTTATTGCACACATGACACGCATGCGGCTTATAGTTTAGCAGATGCGCCAAAAAGAGACATTCACCCCCCTTCCACATTTAAATTTCAAGATGGCGGAGTCATTAAGGAGTGAAAAAACGACTGACCACACACAATGCGTTCAAATTAAGCGGTAAATGGCTTAAAAATATCTGTATTTCTCATATGTTTATTTCTCTTGGGGGGGAAGGGGAAGGGAGAATTGGCATGCGCAGTAACTACATTCTTATGCTTCTCAAATGAATCATCTGTTCTTCCTAATTTTTGCTAAAGGCTTATGCAATTTCCAGGCTTAAAATTTTAGCTTGTACTTCAGTCAATTCCTCCTCATAAATATCTGACTGTTTCATTTCAATCAAGATAGCTTCAGCTTGTTTAAGATGCCACAACACTTTAGACCTGTCGACATAAAATTCTTCATCGTTAAAAACGTCAGCTAATTCCAAATGAACATCCAATCGCGTCTCGACGCTCAAAAATTCCTCGACGCATAATTCCTCAACTCTTTTAAAGGTATCTAACGCCTTATCAAAGTTCTTTAAGCCTTTGTGACAAAGGGCAATATTCTGCAGACATTCTGTCTCTTCTTTGGCAGACTGGTTGATTTTAAAAATCGCCAAGACTACTTCGAAGCGTTGCAATGCTCTCTGATAGTCTTCCTTTTTTAACAGCGCCTGAGCGAGCAAACGAGTGGTAACAGCTAAATCAAGCACTGGTGTTCCACTGTAGATAAGTGTCTTCATTTCAAGTGCTTTTTCCAGCTTGGGTATTGCCTGTTCCGTTTCATTCAATAAAAAACAAGCGTATCCTAAAGAGAAAAAGCAGTACTTATAGAGTTTAAATCGACAACGTATATATGATCACAGTCTTCACAGACGTTACGTTGAGTTTACAATGCGTTCTGTAAAAATGCAAATGTTCCATGCAGAGCGCAAAAATGACTAATTTGAAATCTCAGAGCTATTTTCATCAACGTCAACACGACGCCAAGCAATGCTATTCCACGGCTGTAGAGCAATGTGAACCTTGCAAAGACGTTAGAGACTTCATGAGTTAATATCCAGTCTTACAGCAAAATACTGACCCAGATTGCTAAGGACTGCAGCATAATCTAGGTTTGGTTGTCCTTCTGTCATCCTCTCAAGTACCTTTTCTGCCTCTTGGTATGCTTCCTTTGCCTGTTGAACCTCACCGGGTTGCCCAATATGATAATTACCTTAAACATAAATTCACAAGAAATGATTAAGATATTTCACAGTAGCCCATAGAATAACAACATACCCATTGCTTATTTAGTTTGTACACTTTCAAACCCCTGCCAATTTCGCTTCGGGATAATATGTGGGAGATTGCTATTATAAATTGATGCCAGTGGTTGACGAAGAAACAAAGATGCTATGGGATTAAAGAGAGAGCGAGAGAGTTTTGGGGGAAAATGTTGACGAGAAAATAAAATTTTGAAGTTGAGTATACAGTGTGATTTATAAGAATTGTGGACAACCAGGAGGTCAATTCTCGACAAAGTTTTCCGCACACACCACCACTTCTTTGAAATACTCAAATACTTTGGAAGAAATCATTGTTACCTTTTAGTGTAAAGGCAGCACAGTAATTTTGCAAATAGCCTCCTTTCTTTAAAAGTTCTTTTCTTAAATGTATAAGCTTATCCAAAGTTCCAGAAGCATTTTTGTCATTTCCTTTGCTACATTGAATGGTTGCCATATGATAAAGTACTGTAGCAATATCTTCTCTAATAGGATCTTCTGAATGCAAAAATTCCCTAATTTCTAACGACTTCTCGTAATGTAACAAGGCATTATCCAATTGTCCTAACTTTCTTAGAATATCTGCTGCATTTTGATGAAACATGGCGGTATCCATTGCTGTTGGCATTCCATCGACTGTATTTAGACAGCAAAGATAGCATTCAAGAGCGCGTTTGAGGTCGTTTCTTGCTTCATAAACCAAACCAATAGCATTCATAATCGTTGTGCTGTATGTCTTACTTTGTTTTGGCACAAAACTTTCAATGACACTATCATGACACTCTTTAGCTATCTTTAAAGCTTTTTCCAAGTCTTTCAAAGCGTCATCTAAACGAGAGCATTGACGATAGAGTTCGCCACGAGAGAAGAAGGCAGCGGATGCAATTTCGGGTATAATCAATTGTGGGTGCGTGTCATAAATGTGGATCAGGTCGTCTAGTAATTCAAGAGCTTGCGTGTATCTTTTAGTTTCCGCAAAAATCGACGCTAGATACCAAAGGGTCAAATGACGAACTTCTTTTACAAGTGGGGATTGTGAATTCGTTTTCTTCACTGAAGATGCGATACGCTGAAACATGGCTTCTGCTTCATAAAACATCCCATCGGCCAGGTACAAATCTCCAAGTCTTTGCTGCGTCTTCCACAAGAGATAAACCCATATCTCTTTTTCCGGGTCACTTGCATCAACTTGCTCTTCCAGACGCTTCACTAAAGCAAGGTACATCTTTCTTGCGGTATTTCGTTTCCCAGCCATTTCATAAAACTCAGCAAGTTTTAACACTTGTAGTGACTGATTAAAACTTAATGAGGTAGAACATGATAACAATATATCAATTAAGTGTTGCTGCTTCTTGGCAAGTTCCATCCCTTCTTCGATCCTATTTGTCTGAAGAAAGATGTGTAGCAAGGAAGAATTAATCTGCAGTAGTGTAATATGACTATCATCTTTCAAGAACTTTTTTAAAACAGCTCGTGCAGTTCGTAAATGCTTCTCAGCTTTATGAGGGGAGTGCTCGCCTAAAAGCTCTCCAATAGTAAGTTGTGCTTGCCCATAAATCCTGCTGGTATCCAAGTTTATTTCTTCAAACATTTGCATCGCTTTGCTCAGATATTCCAATGCTTTTAATTCATGATCTTGTGCTATGAAAAAAAATCCCAATGATCCCAAGCATATCGCTAAATGACCATGAGTGGACTTTTCGCCGTGGATGTTTTCTTCAATTGCTAACGCTTTCTCCAGACAAGATTGAATATATATAGGGTCCCCACAAGACTGACGTTCGAGGTTTGCGATATGAACAAGAACAGAGCCTGTCTTGCAATCATGAAGAGCTTCTTCACATTCTTCTCGGCTACTTTCGCGAATTTTCAAGTATTCCTGGTAATACTTTATAGCTTCTGAGTGGTTTTTGCGCTTCCGTTCACAACAGCCAAGGTAGAAGAGCACAGAGGCAACATTTGGATGTGGAACAACATTCTTGTACAAAATCTCTGCAATATTCTTTGCTTTCATCAAAGAACAAAACATATCATCCAGTCGTTCATGAGATTGATATATTCTGGCTTGGGTAATCAAGGCATCGACAATCCCTGGCTCAATTAATTGGTTTTCATGAACATGGCAGTAGATAATCAATGCTAACTGAATGAAACGGTCAGCTTCTTTTAAATTATTCATATAATAATGAACTTCAGCCAGATTTGTCAAACAGCAGGCATAGTTGGGATGAATAGCCTTTTCACCATACAGTTCAATAGCTTTCTCTAAAGCATCGTCTAGTAAACATTTTGCTTCTAAGAATCTGTCTTCATTAAGTAAAACAACAGCAAGATTGTTTAAGCACATGAAGTAATCAAAATGATTCACTCTTTTGCTAGATTTCGATTTTTTCTCCAGAATACTTCGCAGAATAACTTCAGCTTTCTTGTTCTGGTTCACTTTCATGAAAAGAACAGCACTGTTGTTAAGGAAACTGAGATTTTCGTCAGCGAAGCTGTCTTTTAAATCCTCTTTGTCTATGAACTGCACAATTTCGTCATGGATTTTCATAGCTTGTCGATAAAGTCCTTGATCGGTAAATGTATCCATCATGGCACCCATTGCTCGTAATAAATCATCTTTCTTGACAACATGTGGCTCCCTTTCATACAAAGTTTGAACTTCTCGGCAACATTCCAAGACTTCATTAAACTTGCCAACTAAACGGTAACAATGCGATAGCACGTTAAGAACTGCCACTTTATCAACGCCTTTATCTTCTTTAGCAGAGAGTAAACAATCAAATGCTTTAGGAAGTTGCAAGATACGTAAGTACGCTGTCCCTTTTACGGCTGGTGAAGCATCAAAAAAATCGAAATGTTTAAGAATTGCAGCAACCAGCACCTCTGTCTCATTCAAACAATGAGCTGTGAATTTAAGAATTTGAAAGGTGGCCAATTTCAGCGGCATGAGGCTCTGATAAAGACGAACGATAGCTGTCGTAAATGGGCAAGGATTGCTTTCTTTTTCCGAGATTGACAGCTGTGGAACTGTTGGTAGAGCTTCTTTTTGTCTACCTTGCTTCATGTAGCAACGCAATCGAAGCTCAGTTGTGATACTCAGCGCCACCAGTAAATTTTTGACTCCATCTTTTGTGAGGAATTTTTTGCCTATTTCTTTAACGCATTCCCAAGAATTTTGTCCAAAGATTCCAAAAAACTTGGATAGTTGTTCCACTAAAATACTTGTCAATCTATAGACTTCGTTTTTCACATCTTGTTGGGTCCCGAAGTGTTTATCAGAAACATCATCGAAGTTATAAGTTTGCAATAAACTTGCCATGATCTTCATGACTTGATTCTGGAAGCTCTTCATCCTGTCCACATGCGTAAGCAGAACTGATAGTCTTTGCCTGTACGTCTCCGTAAGGTTTACGTCGCCATAAAGATGGCAAACACTGCTAAAAACGTTTGCAGTTTTTAGATGCTCAATAGAAGAATCAGGAAAGATGTATTGAAGCTCAAGCATTTCATCAATGGTCATAATATACTCTTGTGGAGGCTGGCCACGCCATTCTTTTTTTCCAAGAGGTGTTTTGCATGCCCAAGGCATCATACCATCAAACGAAATCCCCTTTGGAATAATATCATCGTAAAACCAATCGTCTTCTTTGCTTTTACTATAGAAATCATTTAAACTTGAGATACCAACACTTGGCAAAATGGTTTCTCCCAATTTGATCATCTGCAAGAATACGAAGTTAGTGAGATTTCTGAAGTACTGCCTTTGATCTTTCGACATATTTTTGTCGCCAACAAGGATTGCAAATTCTAAATCAGAGTAAGGAGTGACTTCTTTTCTTGACATGGACC
>JAODVQ020116489.1:0-16336 GCA_025400075.2 Phenganax stokvisi
ATCACGCCCTCCTGATTAAACTTGGAGGCAAAAGGTATGAGTTTTCTTGTCAACAATTTGTTGGATGATAGCATTAGCATTGGTGACGACTTGTTACATTTATCCTATGGAAAAAAAATAGAATGTAGTAAATCAGCTCTTTGGTGGTGTTAATTAAAAATCCGTTAACAATATACACCTTGAAGACCTGAATCCAACGAAAAATTGTATTTTACATGATAAACGTGAAACTAATGAGTGGATACAAAAGGATCCTCAATAATATGCCAATGAAGGAAGGAAAAAAATAAATCAAACGCTCGATATGTGGATGGTGGCGGTGGATTACACGCTCGGTATGTGCATAGTGCAAGCAAACTACACGCTTGATACGTACACAATGACTGTAGATCACATGGTTGATACATGCATGGCACAAGTGAATCCCACACTTGGTATGATAGCTCAGGCGTTCATGAGTTTACACGATGTGATCAATAACATCCGAGAGAGTGTTAAAGCGTTCTTCAACTCGGTTAGCACATTAGTTGTATTCGTAAATCTATCAAGAAATTTATGAATTTCTTAGCCTGCCACCCTATTCTATTCATATTAATATTAGCTTTGTACCTGTACAAAAAAATTAAAACTAGTTATTTTTTTTATATATAATATATGGAAAGACTAGTGTCGGGCTCCCAAAAATCAAAATAGTCTGATATCAGGGCTCTTGTACAAAACAGGTGATTACTTTTAATCCAGAAGACGCAAACCCCAAAAAAGAAATCTACGTTGATATTCCAAAACTAACACCAGACACTTCTCTAGTACCTTATAGTCTGAGCCTAAAGTTCACTTTTTAAAGCAAAATGACAAATCTTGATTTTTAAACAATCTTCAAGCACTTTGGGTCAAGAAACTCATGGAGAGCATGGAAAGCAAAGCTGTTTTCGATCACAGCAATCATAGAGGGCTCACAGTTTATAAAGATATCTGGCTGCCCAAGAATATATAAGACGACCTCTAGAGTTTGGAATTGCAAACGAATATGGGCAAAAGTTAGTGTGCGGGGACCTCGGTGGAGCCACCAAAGGACCGACAAAAAAAGTGTCAGATACTCTATTCATAACCTCTCAAAAAACGAAAAATAAAATCAAGTTGCACAAAATCGTGGGAGATCACGGTTTCCTAACTCCTTACTTGCTAGGTCGTAAGTTTCAATGCAAACTCACTTTGCCAAGTGAGAGTAGCATCATGGTCGTAAATTCCGGTCAAAATGTAGCCAGATAAAAACTTCAAAACATTCAACTCAAGTATGAAACAATAAAGAAAGAATTGTTCGCTGAAGAGTCGCTAAGCGAATAGATGTCAAATAATCGTCAAGTTTCAAACACGCAACACTGATGAAAACGGTCACATGGGACAGTTGGCGTTGCTCAATGAAATAATTAATCCTCCATGAAATAGCTTGCTCTCCATCATGATGTTGTTTAGAAATGGAAAGCTTAGGTAAAGAGGAGAATATGTGTATCCGAATACCTTGTCAGTCAAAGTGATGATCAAAGGAGTTTCCAATTCTATTTATAGTCAAGGTATTCAAAGTGAGGAAGTGTACTGTGAGGCAATGCGGTCCTTCAAAGACAAGCACAGAAGGTACGATACAGTGACATGGGTTTTAAAATGTTTTTCAGTAGTATCGATTTGCCGGTTCTGGGACTAAATTCATGCAAATTAGGGGGAATCCCTTTTTTCTTTAATAGAAAAATATACTTTTCCGCCATTTTGTTTTTCTAATTAAATGTCTCAAAAACGCTCAAAAATTCCAGAATCCAGGATGGTGCTAAAGAATAAGCTACTAATATGCATATTTAATGACATTTATTTTGCTGAGTCAGCATTTTTTGAGCTATGGTGAAGGTCACGGGGCCTCAGCTAAATTCAAGAAAACACCAAGGCACCTCGCTGTCGTTATAAGCCTCTATTACGAGTGCAAAATTAGTATGAATTACTATTACAAAAAACTGGGCTATGTGCGCTTTTTTCGACTAGTATAAACAGTTGTTCATTGTCTTTTTTTTAGTTTTGGTGAGTTCTTTAAATTAGAAAAATTTTTTTTTATTTTCTATATAATAAATGAACACCGAACCACCAAAACCTTTAAGTATTCGCAAACAGCTTTTAAAACTTGCTTCCGCAAAGGAAATAAAATGTACGCAAGTTATATTGAAAAACAGTTTGAGAAAGCGCTAGAAGAAACTATGCAAGACTATAAACGTGATCAAATGAATAAGACAAACGACATGCTCACGGATATGGCAATAGGAAAATTTTCTGAGCTTATGGAGCATTGAGGGATAATCGAAAATGCTATGCAAATGAAAAGAGAACTCTCTGGTAACTAGCCTTTTAGACAAGATATAAAATTTATCTTGGAATATATTGCAACTTATATTCTGCTTATTGGAGCGTTATCATGATTGTTAATCGTAGGCAAACACGATGTGAGTAATGCGAGCAAATCGAGCTCCCAAGAAAATATCAATAATGAAGAATGTCAAACAACCGAGCAAGAATCACAAGAATCTCCTCAAGAAACAAGCAAGGTGAGTTCAGAGTCTTTTCGGTAGGTGGAATTTCAAATAAGACAATAAGCGTGATTACACCAGAGACAAATGGCTCATCTTTTAATATGATCATCGTAGGAATGACGTGTTGCGGAAAAACTTATTACTTACTAGAAATGCTTGGACAACATTACTTGAGTTATTTTGATTATATTTTTTTCATATGTCTCACCTACGAATCGAATAAGACTTTTCAAGCTTGGCCTTATGATAAAGACGAAAATTTTACCAATATAAGCAGCAATCAAGACAATGTAGAGCCTTTTTTAAGACAAGTTGTAGAATTTGCAAGAGGAAAAAATTCCTTAATTATTTTAGACGACTGCGCAGCTTCACGTTTTGTAAAACAAAGAACCTCAGACCTCATAAAATTAGCAATCTCGGTGAGACATTAGGGACTTTCCACGATCGTTGATACTCAGAAATTAGCTTCTATTACAAAACCTTGTCAAGAAAATATATCAAAATTAGCGTCATTTTATAATCCGAGCAGAAGAGATATGCGTCTTTTTTTTGATGACTATTCAGGGCATTTGTCTAAAGAAGAAAAATCTGAAATTCGTGAAGCTCTAAAAAAGATAAAGCATGCAAGATTAGAAATTTCACTAAGATATCATTTTGCGCACTTAGTAACCGTGTAAGTGCTTTTTGGGTTTAAAGAAAAATGTGTATCTTTTTAGATACACATTTTAAAAAAACCTGGCAAAGCTACATTCTTTTGATTTAACATCTGTGATATATCTGTTGTTTTAGCCAAAGTGCGTGTTGATTCTAAGATTAGTTCCATTTTGTCCAAATCTAGAAGTTCATCCACAAGACTGATTTATTTTTGTTTCTTTGAGCGTCTCCCCAGGATTATTTGGATCTGGAAATAGGTGCTGCGTATGTTCTGAGTTAGTCATATAATTTCCCATCTATTTAAGAAAGAAGTCAAAAAATCAAAATGCTACGCTCGTTTTTAATGACGAACATTTTCAACCTATCTATTTTTAAAGTTTAACAGCACATCGGTAATTACGAAGATCTTACATAGCATGGTCGCTGAAGTAACTTTCTTTTTAATTTCTAACAGAGCCCCATTTTGCGTGTTGCCTAATTTTTAACCAAATCCTATTACGTGTTTATTTTCTATGGTTCTAAGGTCCACGACCAAGACGAACTTATTTTTAAAGAATTTTCTTATATTCATTTCACTACTCACTTGGCAATCCGAGTGCTCGTTTTCAAAATTCTTCAGAGTTGGTCACGGATTAATTTCTAACTAACACCACAATCGCAGCCATGGTTTTTGCGGGGTAAATTTTTCGGGTCTCATTTTACAAAGTCGAAGCTTTTTCGCACTCTACGGTTTTCCTTAAAGTTGCATGTTCAAAAGACAAGCTTCTTCCAATTTTGTATCCAGAAAGCGCTTCTCCAGCCAAAGATTTATTATCGATTGTCTCATATTCTACTTTGATATTTTCTAACGTGTAGCCTTGCACGCTGTCACCACTTTAAGCCTTCATGATTTTATCAGTGCTGGGTCGAGTCATTTTATATTGAAGATTATGACCCATAGAAAAAGGGGCGTCTAGTCCGTGATCTCCTATAACTTTATCTAATTTAATTTTTTGTTTTGATCCCAACACTAGAGCGACCAAGGTGTCCGAAACTTTTTGTTGTTTCCAGTTTTTGCTCCGCCATCATCTCCAGAAATTATTTTTTGCGCATGTTTGTTGGCGATTGCATATTGTGGTCTTTCAGCTCTTACTCATTTGGTTAACCTAAGATTATTGTAGATTTCTAATTCAGCAAGTCTGGTATTATTGAAAACAGTTCCACCTCCTACGCAAACGCTTAATTTTTCGATTAAATTTTTTCCAAGAATATTCAAAAACCAGGATTTATTACTCTTGTTTTTAAGTTCAAATCTTACATTCAGGCTGTGAGGTATCAAGCAAGCATCAGCTTTTATTCTCAGAATATCCTCATAAATTTCTTCCCCTGGATTTGCTTTGTTTAGATTAAAAGTACTTACGTGTCTTGTACGACATCCTTTAATGTTGGACATTGGGGTTAAATGCGGCTGTTCCATTCATTACATAAAATTTCTACTTTTTATACTGATTTTCATACATGTCGTAAACTGACCAGGTTAAAGCCAAGGGTAATATCCATAGGTTTTGAGCTACAAAACTTACGCCTGTAGCACCCCATTTTAAAATACCACTTAGAATATTAAATACTCCAGCAGCTATGGGGCCTACTTCATTGACAAAATTTGCTACTGCTTTGCGAATCTGCTCGTGGCTTGGGCTCCTTTTTTAACTGCTGATCTAGCATTCATCACTACGGTCGTGATAATTCTTTCTATAGCAATGGCAACACCACTTAAGCCTGTCAAATTGCTTTTAGATCATTTTTTAAACTTTTCTAAACGATTCGTGTCATATGTAAACAGCTCATGCTCTAGGACTTCTATCAATTCTTGCGATCCTAATCTTTTGGTTGACTCTTAGCCTTAATTTGTTAGTTTTTAGTTCCGCAATTCTTTCTATTGTTTCACAAGCTTCTGCTCTTTTATTTTCTCCATGTCTATAAGCTTCTTTACGTCGTTATCTAATAGTTCTTTTCTATCTCTAAAGCGTTTAAATTTTCTACAAGTAGTTCTTCCGATGGATCTATTATTCCGTTCAACTCTCTAAGATCTTGTAGGGTGAGAAGTACCTTATTATTATCTACTTCTTGTTCTAGATCTGCTATACATTCTTGGATTCTTTTGGTGGTACATTGTCTTACTTGACTTGTAGTTTCACATAGACTATCACCACTTATCGTAACCTGTTCTATATTTTCTTCACTTTGAGCCGGAAAGATGCCATATTGTACGGCTTGTGCTTTTCTGGACGACTCTTTAAATTTAATTAAGGATTTTTGTACCTTTCTATCTATCGAATAAATAAATTTCCATCCTTATTAATGATGATTTTTTGTCGTTCAAACTCTCCTCCTATGACGTCTCTTCTCACGCCTATTATTGTTTTAAACTTTTTATGAGTTCTTTAGAGTGAGGTCCATCTTTCTTGACCACGTTATGTTCGAAAAAATTGAATAAAAAGTTGTTTTTTTATTATAAGTTTCAGCTCTTTTTACATCCGTGACATCTCTACCCGGTTTAAGGACATCAGCTTCATCAAATTTTTGTCCCATTCTCTGCTCGGCTCGACAGTTGGAACATTAACATCAACATCTGTTTCTACGAAAGTGGTTTCTTCATCTTTACCTGCCTCAAGATCATAATTTTCTAGCAAATCATTCATATCATCTCTTTCCATATAGTCATCTATGTTTTCATATTTTTCATTGTCATATTTATCCGTTTTAATCTTTTCGCATTTGCGAGCAAAGTCGTCATAATCAAAATCTTTAAAATCGCTATCCATTTATTTAAAAAAAAAGCAAAAACTGGCTTTGTGCTTATAACGCTTTTATATCAGACATCTTAACCCATGAATTATGGCTGTTATCATAGCCTAACGATTTTAATAAAGCGATGTCACTACGTGTTTTTAAGACTTTTTCGACTCTATAAATATCCACCTCGCTTTCTTTTTTATATACTGGTGAAAGTTCTTTGAAAAACTTACCAAAAATAGGCTTATCGTCTGTAATGTCCGTAATTTCATACATCCTGGGGTCACCTTTGAAAATTTTATAAATCTCGAAAATTTCTTCCGTGAAGTTAGCTTCGTATACTCTTTTGAAGAAATTCTTATACTTACATACTCTAACTTTATCACCAATTTTGAACTGGGGTAAAGAGTATTGCCCGGTCAAATGTCCATAGAAAGTTAAACAGACTTAATCCTCGTTATTTTTATTTACATCGACAGGTCTCATCAAAATCGTTCCATGTTTCGTGTTATTAAAATTATAAACAAATTGTGGTAGCACCTCTATCCATTTATAAGTTCCTTTGGAGTAAAAATATTTCTACATAATCGTTTTTAAAGTTCTATTAAATCTTTCTATGATGGCAGCTTTTTATCTGACTTTGTGGGAATATATTTTCTGTCATGAGATTCTAATAAGCCTTTCACCCCTACGTAGTAAAATTCCTTACCTTCATTGAATTGAATTTTATCTGGATCTTAACCAAATCTGGATATAGGACTTGGAATTATTTTAGTTCTTTCGAGCATGATCATTATTAAAGAACCTATCGCAGGATTTAATAGTATTTTAACCATAGCCGCGAAATCGAACCTAAAGTGGCCCCCTCTTTTGAAAGCAAACGTAGTGAGCTTGCACGAAGCGAACAAAATATTACAAGACTTGAACCTGAGCGAATAGTTAAAGTAGCAAGTCCACAAGAGCTTAGCAAAGCGTTTTAGAAGTCGCCGGTGTCATGTTCATAGCTGGTATTTTAATTGCAGTATATATAATATGAGCAAAGCTGGAGAGAAAATTACATTTTTTGCATATAATAAATGGCGATGTATTTTGGTAATGAAGATGAAAGGAGAAACGACATCGAGCTTTTTTAAAACATGACGGAGTCTACTAAGGCACTTATATCATAGAATAAAAAACTGAGCGAAGCGAACAAGGCTGCCATCGTGTCAAATAATCAACTCATATGTACGACGAGAAAAATGGCCATAAACAACAAAAGTGTAAGCAAATCGAACAAAGCAAATATCAAATAGAATACACAAATAGCCTCAAATAATATGATAAAAATAAAAGACGTTAAGGTCGACCTAAAAAATGATATGAAAAAACTTAAACCTGTAAGATCTTTTATGTTTACGTTTAAATTTGGTAGCTTAAAACAGTTAAGTTGGGAAAAACCTTACAGTAATGGTTTTGGATATCCTCCAACCTGCCAGAATTAATGATACAAAAGTTAAACTATTATATCACGTTTTTGATGATAATACCCCATTAACAAATCTTAGCTTAGAATATCAAGTTACTATTATACAAAACGACAGCAAGGTCTTTTTTAACGTGTTAAAAAAGGATTTCCTAAATATTGAGAAAATTGAAAACTGTTAAATAATAGAAATAGATAAGTAGTTTAAATTAGCCAATTACGTTAGCAATGTAGATGATATCTCGATATTTTTTAAAAGTTGTCGTCAAACAAACTTAGTCAACATTGGAATTGAATCAGAACTTTACATTGTCGTTGTCATAAAGTTTACTTGGCCAATTTTTCAGAAATTTTTAAGCATTGCATGCGACTTTGGTTGCTTAGTATGAAGTAATTTTAAGCTGTACTGGATTTTACTGTGTTTTTACTTAAAATTTACTTAAATGAATGACAAAGGAAAATAAGCAAATTTTAAGTGAACCTAAAGAACAAAATAGAGTTATAACTACGCAAATAAAAGAAAAGGATCCATGAAAAGTAACTGCTGGAAAACGTCTTGCTGAGATTTTTAAACAAGCTAAAGAAAGAAAAAAAAAGCGCAAAGAATATGACTGCCGTGAGGCCAATTTTGAAAAAAAAAACAAAGATGCTGATTCTTGGTGTTTTACATGAGCTATCCCAACGTTTACTATCATAGTTTCTATACTTAGAATAAAAGTTTTTTGTTATCTTTTTTATAGAGAAAAGACGACCACAGAGTGTCCTATAATTTTAAAGAAAAACGCGAAGCGGCAAAGCCATGAACAAAATATGGAACCTGTTAAAGAACCTGTTAAAGAATCTATAAAAAACGCAGAGTTAGATACCTCTGATTAAAAAAAAGTCCTTATAATAAATGAGTACCAAACAAAACTACATCAATCAAATTTATGATGCAGGCGTATTGACTTTGTCTGCGGTAGGAGTTTCTACGGTGAGTAAGAAAGTTTTAGGAGAACCCTTAGGCACGCCTCAATCTATTAAGGGAACCTTAAAATTAGCTGGAGTGGTAATGCTGGGATCTGTGTTGGTAAAATATCTCAAAGGTAAAAAACTCCTCCTAAAAAAACTTGATAACTAAGTAATATACATTTCGAAGATTTTCTGTGTTAAATAAATGGCTAGTATGATCGCAGGAGGACTTTTTAATGCATTTGCTTTTGCCGGTGTAGGATTTTTGTTTAGTAAATTAAATCAACATGAATACGAAGAAGAGATGAATCGTCATAATCTCCCGATGGAAAAACTCACGAGGGACAAAGAAACTTGGAATAAAAAAAAAGTGGCTCGAAAAAATACGGAATTGAAACTCCACCAAGAGTTAATAAAGCTTCTAAACATTTTAAAATCAGGTGTGACGAGATTAAGAAAGCTTGTTTAAATAATGAGACTTTGTACTTCCCTAGACTTCGCCTCCACGAGTTTAAATTCGGAAAACACGAAGCGGGTGCGTAGCACCTTTAAAAATATTAATTTTAAATGTATAACTTTTTAATGTTATACATTTTTTTTTGGATCGCTTCGCTCATGCAAGGTCTCTATACGACCATAAATTAGTTTTTTCAATGGTATAATGAATATTAACATATTTAAGATATCTAGGTATTTTTTAATACAAAGGGTGCTTTGTACCCACTCCACGATTTGCATATATTTAAAAAAAAAACTTGAATATCATTTGGATCTGTTAAAATAACGGGATATGGACTAAGGTTTCTTATTCTTCTTTTAGCTAACTCAGAGAGATCTTTAAAATATGGACTGTCGTGGATATGAGGTTCAGTTAGATTCCTCATTATAGAATTTTCACTATCTTTAACAAGTTACATTAAAACACGATTGCTAAAAATTTGTGGAATTATCTTTTTTTTATTATAAGTAAATTTTTAGTAAATACTTTTCTGAGACTTAGAAATTTTGAGACTTAGAAATTTTTGACAGTTTTTGACAATTTTTGAGAGTTAGAAATTTTTGAAAACGTTTTGGCATTATTAAGACTAGAGGAGGGTTGCGTATTGCGACCACCTTGAAAACCGTTTTGAAATTTTTGAGACTTTGAAATTTTGAGACTTTTTGGGTCTTAGAAATTTTTTTGAAGTTTTGACACCTGGAAATTTTTGAGACCTATAATGTCTGAGAGCCAGAGTGTTTTTTTATCTTCTGATATGATTCTCTTACCATCATTAGCACTTAGAGCTTTTTTATTGACATTCTCAAAAAAAAGTTTGTGTTCTTTATTTCTTATAACATTCATCGATCAATAAATAATAATAAATAAATAAATAAATAAATAGTCGGAATTCCCGTAAATAAGCACTTTTTATGCTTCTCGACGGTGAGAGTCTTTTTCTTAACAGATTTTTTAAGCCTTTACATCTGAGCTCTATTTTACCATCAGCCTTTACATAGGCATATAACTTTGATAATAATCTTATGAAAGTCTCAATCGGAGTTCCTCCACACTCATCCTTAAAAATACCAGGAACTTTCTTACTAAATTATGGCACATTCGCAAGCTCATGCTGTTTTCTTATATAAGCATTATCTACCTTAAACTTGGAAGTATCAAATTTTTCTGAGAGGTCTTTAGAAATGTTTTTATAAAGATAGTCCGTTTCTATCTTGTAGGGAAAAGAGTCTATATCTGCAAGGCAGTGGCGAGCCTTATCCCCATATTTTGTTTTTATATAATCATAATGAAAATATACATGTGCTTTTTAGAAATGTCTAAGATGCTCATACGCACATATATACGCTTATTTAATTCTAGTCTTGTTTTATAAAAATGAAAAGGAACTGGATTCTCATTGAATTTCATATAAGACTTAAAGCTCGGTTTTTTAATTAACTTTTCAACTCTTTCAACAGAATCTACAAGCTTGATGGAAGCTCTTTTTCGAATATTCTCTATAATCTTTCCGAAAACAGCGTTATTCATTGAATATAAAATCTTTTTCCAATTTATTTTTTGCATTGGCTCTTAAATTTGTATTTTTATCTATGTAAGGTTTTAACCAGCATGATTCCTCAAATCTAATTTCCTTATGAATCTTTTTTAAAACTAGACCTCGGGCTAGATAATCTTTTAGGATCTTGTGATGAACTGCATAATTTTTCTTTGAATAAATAATTGGAACAAATTTTTCTATAGTAATACCTTCATGCTCACTCGTAGCTAGTTTTTCCGCGGCTAAAAGATAATCTGAATGTGGATCGTGAAGCTTCTGAGGATAATGTAGATCTACTTCTTAAATGAATACCTTTTCAGGATCAAGATCTCGCCAGTTTTTAAGATTTTTCTTAGACATCGATCTACACCCGTGGGTAGGCAATTCTTGTATCATCGCCTACGAATAACGAGCGTTGGCATCCCAATATGAAACATAGATACTAGGGTTTTTAAGATCATAATCTTTGAGATATTTATTATTAGCCGCACATATCTTTTCGTGATCATGGACACTCCCCCCACGGATGCCTTTTTCTATAATAAGGCACATTTCTTCTCTTGATAGTTGTTCTAGCTTAACGTTTGTAGTTTTTAAGGCCGCATCCCAGGCTAATCCTGGAGCTGTATAACACCATAAAAGATCTAGATCAAAATTTTTCAGAAAATTTTCTCGAAATCTTTCAAAAACATCTGCTAATAGCATCACATCCGTGATCATATAAAGATCGTGATAGTCTTTTGGCAAGGACATATTAAATGTTTCCCAAATTTTTTCGGCATGGGTGTAGCATTCTTCTGAAATATCTCCATCGTTTAATTTCAAATAAATAACTTTTAGGGGGGAAGTTAGCTTCTTGAAGTCTATCAAAGGAATCCATATAATCGTAAGGGTAGACTCCTTTTCTCGAAAGTAGCTCTACAAAACCTGGAAAATATTTTGTAAAAGTTTAAAACAAGAGGTTCTAAATTTCCTACCAAGTTTTCTAAGCCGGATGTCATAAACTTAAAAGAATCTATAAATCTGAAGTGCTTATAAATCGGCTTGCCAGATTTTTGGTATCCACTGGGATCTATTTTGTAAAGCTTCTATATTTTTCTTCATTTTTGGGTGTGCAACTAATTGAACTTTGAGTAGCATTCAAAAGTTCTATAACTAGATATAAATCATAACCTTCCAGGTTATGGAAAACAATGGGAACAAATTTTGACTCTTTCATTTGAAGATTACACTTATTATGAGCTGCTCCTCTAAATTTCCCAGAAAATTGACAATGATCTTTGACTTTATTTGGCCTGCCTTTGTGCATTCCAAAAGGCTTATTACAAATATAACAATCTCTGGCGTTGTAAAACTCTAGCTGGCCTTGACTCGTAAATAAATTTTGTTTTGGATGTTTATAAATTCTATCGTAAATGTCTCGAATCTCGGCTTGTATTTTTTCTAGAAATATTTCTTCGACAGAACATGGCTCATTAGGATCGTAATCGTATCTTACTAATTTAGGCTCGTTAGTAGAATTGTCAGAACATTTTACTAAATAAGAAAATCCGCTGGGAATATGTTTTTGATATTGTAAGGTGATTTTTCCTAATTTTTTCCTCATAGGTTTTAAATTCAAAACACATTCAAAATCATAATATATAGTAAATTCGACCCTATTTTTTGGAGCATGATTTTGGAAACTTATAAAACTACCAGACTTTGGAAGAAACGCTTTTATGGGCTTATGTTCACCAGAATATTATTTATGATCTAACAGCTTATCTTCTTTTGTAAAATCCTGAGGACAATATTCACAAGGATACGTTTTAAGGGCATTTTTACTTAAGCTCGAGCCAATAAACCTACCAAGATTATTAATGACCGTATAATGATGATCATATAATAACAAAAGTCTTACATCAGGATCGTCGTAAATTTTGCCTATAGGAAATATGTCATCCTCGGGCTCTTTTATGGAATTTTCATAATCTTCGTATTTTCCATCATATCCATACAAATTATATTTCAAGGTGTTATTTTCTCAAACTTTTTAACAACCTCTATGGGGGTTGGAGATCCGATGTTGGTCCAATTAAATATATTATGAACTTCTCCTCTAAAAGGCATAGTAACTCTTTCTCTATGCTTATCTCCAGAGCTCGTAAGAGTCGCTTTGCTGACAGCCCACTTAAAACAATTTTGATAGGGGCGACCTTGCTCATCTAAAAACCGTTTTTGGGAATTATTATTGCTTTCTTATTCAAAATCCATTTTGTTGTGGGGCTATAAGAAGACCTCTTAATAGGTTTATATCTTGACGTATGAACATGCAATTCGACTACTTTCTCAAGTTGCCATTCCGAGCCAACTTTTTTTTTCATTAAATGAGGTTAAAATCTTCTGGACCATCTGAGAGAAAAGTCAGCTCAACATTGGTTTTTTTTTAAATTCTATGATATCCGGAGCTAAAATGATCTTAATCCATGTCTACTATTTGATCTGTAGCAGGATCTCTCTTAACCAGTTTACTAATAAAAATGAGGCAACCTTATGATCTACAAGAGTCTTAAGATGTTCATAAGTATATTTTTTCGATCCATTAATCAAGTCTCTTGGTCTGAAAAATCATCATCGCCATCATTTGCGAGCACATAAGATTTTAAGTGTCATTTAAGGGCGGTCTCCCACTCCTTGATAGCCAACGAGGCTAGCGCCTTTTCTTGCTCGACTGGAGATGATTTTTTTCTTTCAAATTTATCTAACATCTTAGATACAAAATTATACATTTTTGCTCTCATATTTTTAGGAACAATACCTACTAACTTATCCTAAAAATTGTTTTATGCATTAAACATCCTACTACTTAAAGTAATAGGCTCCTTTTTAATCGTCTTTTCAAAATGTTCTCAAATTGAAGGAGGAGGAATGGTAAAAGAAATACTAAACTTTTTTCTACTCGTCTTTTCAAATGTTCTCGTATTGGCAGGACGAATAGGAATTTTAGTCTCCGAAATTTTCGATTTTTCGATTGTTGCTTTCTTTCTTTTATGCGTCTTAGATTTTCTTATATCAGAAATTAATATCTGCTTGTGGCTTTCTTTCCTTTTTGAGCCTTAGATTTTTTTAAATCAAAAATGAATTTTTTAAGCACATATTTTTTTCTTTGCGAAATCTTAGGTTTTACTTCTAAAACATTTGTTTGAAAGTGTCTTGGTGGGATAGTAATCATTTCAAAATGTTCTCGAATTGGAGATGGGGAAGGAATATTAGAGTTTTCTTGAACTTGGGTTGATAAAACGGGGGGGAAGCAAGCCTCGGAGCCATGTTTTTTTTTTTAATCATCTTTTTAATATGTTCCCATATTGACAGTGGTGGATGAGAAATAGGAATCGTAGATATCGTCATCTCTTTATAATTTTTTTTAAAGTGTGTGGAATTCATAAGTTTATTATTATATTCTAGAGATTTTTCGGATAAAGAATTCGATTTTTCAAAGAATGGAAAGCTACCCTTTTTTAAAAAAAAATTAAAAAATGGAAAACCACCTCTCTTGTTTATCGTAATAGTAGCTTTAACTAATCGAAAATAGCGCACCTGGCTCAAGTTTTCTTAATAGTAATTTATACTAATTTTACACTTGTAATAGTAGCTTATACTACTTGAAAAAAGCGTACCTGGCCCAGTTTTTGGAAACAATGTTTTACACTAATTTTGCACTCGTAATAGTAGCTTACAACAACCGCAAGGCGCATTGGCATTGTCTTGAAAATATCTAAGGTCACATGACCTTGACCTTGGCTCAAAAAAAGCTGAATTTGCAAAAATATTCTAATAAATATGCATAATAGTAGCTTATGCTTTAGTGCCATCTTTTTTCTCTTTTTTTGAGAGTTTTTGAGACATCTAAATGGAAACACAAAATGGCGGCAAAGTATAGATTTTCAATTACGAAAAAAAGAGAAACCCGTTAATTTGCATAAATTTAATCCCAGAGCCGGCAAATCGATGCTACTTTCTTTAAAGAAACGTTTGCTCTCGTTATCATTCTGAGAACTGTGCAAGGACATCGCCTGATCTGGCAATAAACTAGTCCATACATAAAAACAGAGTACTGTTGGAATTTAAAAAGAAAAGAAGCTTCGACGAATGCGCTTTGTAAAATTTTCTGTGGTCAGCAACGGACTGGTAAGTCTCAAAAACAAACTCCTCACAGAAGTGCGTTACTATAAGATTGTAGGTGTATCTCTCATTCTGGAGTGTAAATAGTATGTAAATGAATTATTCAAGATCTGGCAACAATTTATTTACATTCCGGAAATTGCTTTTGTCCCCAGTGACCAGCAAAATCTGAAATCTTTTTTGTTTTAAATTTTTTTGAAAATTTTGCACACTTGCTGGGGACAGCAAGAATGTAAGTAAACGGTCATTAAGTAACCTGCTATTTTCTCAAGGTGACAAAGACTTTATTGTATTCAAAGAAATGAACTTCAATCACATCTCAGATAAACTAGATCGAGAACCCAAGATATATTGAATAAAATGTATGATAAAGATAGTGGTAAATACAAACACGATCATAAAAAAGAATGAAAAATTAAAATGCATCAGAATCTCGCTACAAGTCATAAGAATCGCCTTGACAGCAATTGGAGCTGCTACGAGCGTCGTGAATCCTTTCTCTTTGATCATCACTTGGATTGGAGCGTAGACCTTGGTGTACATTGTGAGAAGTAATATCAGTTAGCATATTGAAAAATGAAGGTTTGCGTATGTGAGTCATCAAAAAATTTATAATCAAATCGTCACTATTTTGAGAACCGGACATTTTTCAGAATGGAACGAGATAAAATTCCTTAGCGACTTAAAAATAATAGATAGTATTATAATCGACTATCCCTAGGTCGAGATGGCCCGATTCATGGCTAGACAGACAATATTTCATTCCATGAAACAAACTTACGGTACGTCGGGACCACTTAAAATATGTCCTAATTGCTTGAGTCGTGGTTAAGCAGACAATAGTTCTTACCAAAGAACAACTTTATGGTACATTACATTATGACAGTGCGTGTTACAGGCTATTACATCATATTGCATCCTGGCTGTGACATCACCCCACGTCGATTAGGATATATGGGTTATGTTTGACCTTGTGCTATCTAATAATAGTGTAAATTAGATCGAAAACGGTTATGGTATTGCCAATTTTTTGCACAAGATATCCATTGATCATCGTCAGTCAGGAATAAACAGCCGTTTCATGATGTGGAGGGTTAGCATTTGAAAACGAATCATTTCTGAACAGCTCGTAGCATTCAATTGCATACATTTCATCAGGATCGTGGGTACTAAATCTCGTTTCAGTGAATATTACAATATCGGCTGATGAATAATTCATATCCTTTCGAACATCGTCAATGTGATTATGGAAAGATCTTGCATTTAGGTAACATATTTTCAAATCGGTGGGGTTCAACATGTACAAGGGAGTAAAACAAGGTTCTAACTTATACTCATTTCTCAGCAACTGTATTTCTTTTACAACTTTTGGATCAACAGAAATCTTACTTTCACAAAGATCAGTAATGTATAATCCCCAAAGAGTTGTTACTCGACTGAGAGCGACATAATGTATGTGAGGGATTGCCCTACTTGTGTTTAAATTAACAACGACTTGTGACTGAGTATCACTTTGTGATCTATAAACAGTTTTAGCTGAAGCTGGTCCTAAAGGAAATTGTTTCCTCAAAACTTGAGCTGACTTTGTTTTACCAACAGCAATATGAGTTCAATCACTAGGTATATTTCCCGTGTAAAGGTTTTTGTTCTCTTGTCGGGTTTTTTTGCCAACATCATCGTAGTCAAAGTGAACCCAGACGAGTCCAGAAGGTTTGCTATCGTTA
>JAODVQ020116596.1:0-16334 GCA_025400075.2 Phenganax stokvisi
ACTTCTGTCGTTAGAAATATCGCATGAAAAACCAGGAAACACTTACAAGTTAAATAATATGTATACTTTGCCATGTTGTGGTACGCTGTGGTATGATACAGTTAAGCTCTATTTAAATACGCTCGCCTTGATCAACGCACACGTTGCTGTCCACAAGGCGAGTCACATATTCAAGACGTAAGAGAAAGGGTTTTTGTACAATCCATGCTCGATTCAGTATTAAGATCAGTGTGATTGTGACGTGTAGCCGAGTTGGTGGTCTTCTGTAATTTGTGTTTTTGGTAATTAAACATATTGGGGATAAATTACATATTTTACGCGCAAAAATAACAAGTAGCTACAAAGATTTAGCGTAATATCTGTCGCGTTAAGATTCTGTCTCCAGCTGTGGTAATGAATATTCTCAGATCAGATTTAAGTCCATACTTCAATTTGCTCATTGTTCACATTTGTAAACTTTCTCAAAATAAATAGAAATGAAAACATTACCTGAGGGCGGAGGTAAAAATGCTGATGTAGACATTTTGATCTCACATTGTGACTGAAGTGGTGTTAGGTGACCGACCTTGGCCGGGTCATACACTGGGAAGTTATTAAAATATTTTTAGTCTTGCGCTGAAATTTCTTTGCGGTAAAACGATAGAGCCTAATGGCGACGATAGATATCGATTGTTTTGATTTCACACGAGTCAATAGCAATTATAAACAAAACTAACCAATGACGTTCTGTCTGGTCTAACCAAGGTCAAGAACTACATGAAAAGTGATTTTTCAGTGACCTTGACATTTGAAAATAACTATGACAAAAACTTAGCCTAAGATCGTACTAGGGACCATCAGATTCTACGACGGGAATTCAATGAAGCAAATGTAAATTTTAGCGCTTTCTTTGAAAATGCAAAATTACCAACACTGGAAAAACCGTTTCGTTATCGCTGCACAGTTTGCATCACGAAACTCGCGCATGGAAACTGCTTCGGTGATTCTGACTTCGATTCTGAATAAAAAAGATTTTATCAGTCTCTGATGCAAATTACATATAATTTGTGACAGAAGTTCCCAAAAAAAATCATGTTTCTTTTAAAAGAAAGAAAAACAAGACACGCTCTACAAATTTCTGAAACGCAGCATAGGCTCTAAGCTACCAGCGAGGCATAATAGTACTTAAACTGTAATATTACTAATGCTACAGTGCTTACTGTGATATTAGTAATATTGCATTGCATTTTATAGAGGATCTCTTTCAACATCAATTTAAAAATTAACGGTCGCGTCGTTATTCCTGGTATGCGAGTCTCTCCGAGCGATAGCCTTATCAGGACAAACAAAGTAGTGATGGTGGATGAAGGTTTTGTAAGTTTCTTTGCGTAATCATGATAGCTGCATGATGACAACCAAAGCAGTTATGTAACATTGTTGTTGTGAGACGTACTTGGGTGGATCAATGTTTTGAAGTCTCTTCGAGTGATAGCCGTACAATGACGGCAAAGTAGTAATGTAACGTCGTGTCGTTGTTGGACATAAGGATTGGACCAATGTTTTGTACTGAAGTTTCTGGGTAGCGCAAACAGATGGTTTAAATGAATAATGCACTGACCTCGATTGTACGAAAAATTAATTTCCACTCGCAAATTGCTAGTGTCGACACTTCGGTAGCTAATTACTATGCAAGCAATGCGCGCATTCACGACGAATGGCGCAGTGAATGAAAACATATAGTATTGAAACATTTTAAGTCATGCTGAGAGTCCAGCATAATGCTTTCCACTCCTTGAACCCAAGTTACAATAAAAAGTGCGGGGGCTTAATTCAGAACAGCCGCGCATGTTCAGAGTGGAGCTCTAACAAAAGTGCTAATTATGACAAAACGTTATAAAGAATATTAATGAACGTCCAATATCATACAATGGTGCATCCCAATTAATATTTACGAGGCATAGAAACCTTGTTCAAGTGTCTACACAAAGTTCAGGGAGTGTACATAATTACCCGCACCTTCATCAGACCGTCATCATATTTGCAGTGATGACGGACCGGGCTTACAGACCGAACGATTGCAGACATGAAGTTCGTGGTGCTTCCACAAAAACTTCCATTAGCTATTTGAATTTACCATAGAACGTACTGTATTGTAATCTTCTTGAGCAAAAACTAAAACTTTTAAAGTGTCCATATCAAATTTAGGGACTGTACGTATCTATAATGTTTGAATATGTCACTAAGGAAAAATGGCAATTTCTTGTCCAAAAGTTGATGTCTGCCCAAGTTTGAATGAGTGACATAAGATTTAAATTTCCAGTTTTTCTTTGTTTTCACCTCAAAATTTATCAATCTTTAGACAGGCTTTACTGTGCAACATATATGAGCAAATAAAAGAGAGCTTAAGCCAGCGGCGTTTTTGACAGCACGAAACGTCGACCGTACGTAAACTTGACATTTTCCACCAATCACCGTGCTTAACTAAGTCATTTGACGTTTCTCATTGGGTTCGTGTTGTCAAAAATGTCGTTTACTTTTAAGCTCTCTATCAATTCAGGACGACTATAATATCGTTGTTTCGCCTACGACTCCAGTGTTTTGTCTTGAGCCGTACTTTTGCATGAAAAACGTCCTATTTTATTTCCTGGCACAAGCTGTTCGGTGGCCAGAGCATTGCCATCGGATTCTAGGCTACGTTCCCTTTTTAGTATTTTGCCGAAAAATATATCTAGCAATTCTTCTTCCAATGATTTAAATATTACAAACATGTACAATCCCTGACTTTGAAGTTACGTTTGAAGAAACTACTGCTGTGATTGTGAATAGTAGTAATATCTCTATCAATACAAGGATCAAAACCTAAATAAACACGACGGGTGCAATTACTTGCTTCGTAATATGATTCATAAATTAGCAAGATAAAGAAAGGTGACCTTAAATAATGGATGTCTTCTTGCTGGGGGCATGAATGAATGTGTAGTTTTCACCGGTGATGTAATTGCTTATCGGCTATTCAATAATTTGTAGCTCGCTTTACATTAAAAACATTTACAGCGATTATCTAACTCTAACCTCTTTTAAAACAAGTGCGAGATTAAAAAATCACGTGAAATTTTCTGTGACTTTTTCGATCATCGAAATTTTTGTTATTTTTTGTCATGTTATTTTCCAATTGTTCAAATGATCATTCTAAAGCTTAATGAGTTCTTTGAATGTTTGCATGGTGACTTACAATAAATACATGCTTTTGTAGAAAAACCACATAAGTTTACTTGTGCACAGCTTTCAGTCAGTAAGCTCGATTCGTCATTAGTGGAAATCGGTAAACTTAGGATTTGCAATGGGCTTACGGATCGAAAGCTTTGCATCAATAAATTTAAGAGGGGTCTCCACAAAATCGTATATTTCTTCCAAACTGTCATGATTTTGTGATTTTTGGGGGATTTTTTATAATTTTTGTTTTTAACCCCATGATCTTTTGCAAGTTTACTTCAATTTTCATTTCTTGAACGACTGTGCTTTTGTATATTAATTTTTGATTTCCTGATTTCTTTGGTTGTTTAAGTTTTTTCAAAACTTTCTGCAGTTGTACGTGACTTATATTAGTATTCGTTTGAGGGTACACCATGTATATTTATTATTGCAAAGCTTTCGGTCCGTTAGCCCGGATCTTCATCAGTGCAACTGAAGGTCTGAACTAATAACAATAATAATAATAATGAAGGTTTATTGAAACTTTTTGCAGCATACACTGAATTACAAGTTAAAGACTAATACGATATTGCACGTACCATATCTACGTATAATATATAGAATAAACTTAATTGTATTTACAAGTTTAAAAATTTAGAAATCTATGCATGGACCGAAAGCTTTGCAATAATAAATATACAGGGTGTACCCTCAAACAAATACTGATATTGTTTTCGCCATGCAAAACTACAAGAATCTTATGTACGTGACTTGGCTTGAATCAATGGTTCGTCCGTGGTGTACGAGTACATTCCGCAAGAATGTGAGGTTACATAAACTTTGCTCCTTATGGTGTAGATATCATTCAAAGAGATTTAAATCTTAATACAAAACCGGTATTAATTGCCTACCAACGTCAAAGACTTGATTTCCCGTTCGCAAAAATACGATATTCAGTAATCAGTGGATTATTGTGCAAATGCATCATATTACAAGTTCAAGATGTCAATTTGTGCGCCAAAAGTTAACAATGCTCCAAGGTCATATACTAGTCCATTGTTTGTTTTATATTCTCATATATTGATGCAATATAGGTTTGCGAAATTGCAAATTAGACTTTTTCGCGCAATATTTGTGTAATCCGTTTAGACATGTTGTGACCTGTGCATGTAAATCATCTTTTATAAAAACAAGTCGCGCGTCCAGCGCGTTTGCCAATTTACTGACAACCTTCGTGCATTTTCTAATTTATCATACAGTAGCTAATTAACTCGCAAGTTTAAAATATTTAATTAGAGAAGATATTTCTCGATGTCAAGACAGTAAGGCGAAGATAAACCTGTTGTGTTTGAGCAGGCGAAGATAGATCTGTTGCGTTGAAGCAGGAAGATGAGACGATTGCTTCGAAGTAAACTTGAAATTCAAAAAAGATTTGGAGCGAAAAGTCTACCAATAAAAATGACTCCGCCGCTTTACCGTTACTTTGTGCTCAAAGCCTTCCTTTCTTTGTTGTTAATGCAAATTATACAACTGTTTTAATTAATTTGATATTGTTTTAATACTATTGACTCGCTACTTGAATTAAGCCCTCCGCACCATCCTGTGTGATCGACGTCACTTCTGAGGTCGGGTCTTATTTCATAATAAGCTTATTGTCGAGGACTTTAGCATCAATTAATTTAACCAACTTTACCTCACTGTAAAATTTGGTTATTTCAAATTGTAAAATTTGTAACAGGAACCTTGAGGGTTGGCTGCTCCGAATCAAATTTTATATCGCTAGTTGTACAGTAAATATAGTATAGACAAAAATACAATGTTTTGCAATGCATTTTCGAGCCAACCTTACTGTGTACATACCTTTTGCGTGTTGAAAATTATAAATTCGCATTTAAAATTCAATGCCTAATAGGTATCAATAGTTCTGTAATTCACTCAGTAACATTGAAATGTATTACTCTTGCATATGCATGGTTCAGAGGTTGAACTTGCCAAATTAAGCTAATCAGCAGAGCTTCCGTTAATGCAAAATGCAGATGTACAGATGTACAACGCGTCGTTCAAAAAGGTAGTCCTATATGGTGCTATTGACACCCTGCGTATTTCAAAACGTAATTACTACAGATGACTTCCATGTGTTTGGAATTTGCATTTACTGCGCGCGAAAACCGCCTCCGTGTAACAAAACCAATGGCACTTATATAAGCTGGTTTCATTAATCGTATTCCAATGCAATTCATCCACGATGCTGCCAGATCCATCGCCCATGACCAATGAAGCCGAATTTTTTTTTTCTCTAACGAACAAACAATTTTATCCATCAATGATCACGGACGATAGGCATCGCCGACGAATTGCGACGAACTACGATGCATGTAAACAAGGCTCAAGCTCGGATTAAGCGTATCAAGGCACGCCGTGGCGTATTTCTCTGTTCTAAAGTTATTAGCTGTGGTTTAGTGCTCTGGAGACAGGGATACGCTACCGTACAGTACATGCAGTTGGAGTAGAATACGGCCTTCGATTGTGCCCATCAACTACCTTGCGCGGACTCTAGCGTATTACAGTAAAATCATTAAAACGAACATAGAGCTACTACGGTCGTTTCAATATTTTAGCAATATAATGTTCAGCGCACGCGAAATAACACGTTAAAAGGATATTACAGCGTCATACATCATACTCTTGCATGCACGTGTTCACGGAAATTCAATCGTGACAATAAAATATTCTGTCTAGTTGCAGTGCAACTATACGAGCGCGTGAACAAACAATGAATCAAAATATGGGACAAAAAAAAAGCTGAATTATTAATGCTCTACACATCAAATTTTGCATGCGTCAGCTTCCCAGGGTATATCACAGATCGATTGAAACGCATATATATGATATACTTTATCGGGCAATATTACAAGTCACAATCGCTGTTTACATCGATTAATACGCAGAAACCTTTTGAACTTCTCATGCTTGCTCCTGATGATATAACTTGATAATACAAACGTTATGTTAATGCTAGTATAGAAAATCTATAGTCTGTGCTTTGGGAGAAGAGAGATTACGATGTTTAGTAAAACGTGCGCAAATGGATTACTCAGCTCCAAAAGTTGATCCTGTGCAACACAACGCGCGTTCACGCGCTCTTGTGTCTAATACGCGGATAAACAGTATGTTGTTCGAGTTTTGAGATAAAATCAATCACGCGCTATCTCTTGTCGCTATCTGTTCGAACAAATACTATTTAACTCGATGGGCTGATAGTCAGTTTGAACTCACGGGATAAAAATGTTACGCAAATTTACGAAAGCTAGAGGAAAGTGGATTATGATACAACGAACTATGGTTTAAGAAACTGAGACATCGCGCAAAAGAGTAGAATGTTGCTGGTATGCTAAAACAATCGCACTAACCTCTTTTAGATCAGTCTTAAAATTGAAGTAATTCGATAACGTTTGTGTCTTCATCATCTTGCAGTGTTTTACTATTCACTGAGTTAACATCTGAGTTGACGCACAAATTTACAGCACTCTCCTTGTTATTCAAGATGCCCAAGTGTGTGCGCGCGTGTCTTCTTGTCGTCCTTTTGCGGATTTGTGAATGGAGCGCTGTATGTGGCTTTTAAGCGCCGCACTACGGGTCAATGCAATAGATTTCCTGTATGGTCATTAAAATTGTTTCCGGTGCTGTGATCAAGACGTGGTGTAGCTCGGATTGATTTATTAACGAGGTTTTGAAAAGCCCGAAGCGAATTTCGAGAGGAAAACGGCCTAAAGGAAACCATCGAGTCAAAATAAAATATGAGGAAAGTCTTTGGTCAAAGTATACCAAATGGATGGCAGTGTCTTCCTAAGCCAAAATTTTAACTCAAAAATTCGAAAGGAATTCCTTAAAATTTATAACGTCTCGGCAGCAACGCCCATCCATTTTCTCTCTTTTTGTGACGCTGTACAAAAAAATATTGTTCTTACTTAGTCAAACGCCCGACGTGTTTAACTGATTTAAGTCGTCTGTACAAAACATCCCAAAAACAGCTCCGTAAATTTACATGGTACCTTCCTGCAACAGATGTGATAAGTACGTTTGCCCCTATTTCCTTGAAATGTTTAAAGTATCGGCTGGCCATTCCTCACACGTGTAACGGTTCAATTGTCTCTCTTTGAAATATCACGGTTCCACCGTTCGTGCTTCAGAAGTTGAACGATCTGGTCGTCCATCCCTCTAATATGAAATGGTCGGACCGTCTGTTGCTCAACTGTTCCACAACCGTCTGCCTTCGACTCAACTATCTGATAGTCCAATAGTTTGATCGTCCGTCCCTCAATATCAAATGGTCCAACCGTTCATTCCTCAGAAAGCAGATGGTACAACCGTCTATTCCTAAAATATCAAACTGTCCGACCACCCGTCCGTCACTCGAATTATCAAATATGTAATGGTCCAATTTTCTGCTATTCTTAGTCTGTCCGTCCCTCGAACGTCTGATGGTACGATCTTTCGTCCCTCAACTGTCCCTCGAATATCAAACTCTCCAACTGCACGTCTCTCGATTTATCAAATGTCCAGGGGTCCCTGTCCCTGTCCGACTGTCCGTTCCTTTATTGTCTAGTGGTCCGACCGTTGGTCCTCAAATATCATAATCCATATTGCGTACAACATATTGATCTTGTTTTCACGGCCAACGCCTAAAGATTTTTACTCGTTCAGCTAGAGGGGTCACTCAATGGCTATAGCATTTATTGTTCATTAGCTGTGAATGATCTTAGACTGAAACAATTCTATAGAGCTCTTCAAGAGAAGTTTACAAGTAATCGCGTGCGTCTTGCTATTTACCCCCTCTTTCAGTTAAATGAATTTAGGATGCGATTAAGGAGATTACGCTATATTTTTATACGGGGCGTCTACAAATGGTAGCTGCATGCATGAAGTGACACAAAAGCACATTTAGACATTCACAAGGCCCAAATTCCCAAAGCCAAAAAGAATACAATTTCTGAACAAAAGTCAATGCATGATCAGCGACACTCCCCCGACTTTTGCTCTTGGTTACTGCAGAAAAATTGTCATCAACAGACGCCGATATCTCCGAGTTTCGATGGGGATTTTACGCATGCACGACGGCACGACGAGGACGACAGCAAAATTGTATCAGTCAATTAAACATACTTATACAGCATCGGTCAGTGATGATAGGCCAGTGATATGCACGCAAACCTTGCAATGCAGTTGTTTTAGCGCATACTTTTTAATGTTACACAAGGCTATCTGTCTTTCAGACGATTTATGTCAGCCCTATATAGAAAACTGCTTCTCACGGCTTGTGGTCCTGGGGCTGTTGTTCGTATGCCGTTTAGCTTTTAAACAGTAGATAAGTAAAACTTGAAAACACTCCTACTCTTCTTCTAAGCTTATAAAATCAAATCTTATTTAATGAAACTATGCGTAAATGCATAATTATTGTATTCAGTTGAAAACTTTTCAACTTCGTTGTTTAAGAAAAACATGAATACGATGTATATTTTGAACTTATACATCGTTTAAGCTAAACGGCGCATGGACAACCGGCCCCTGGCGTTTTGAGCAAAGACCATTTTCCATTTCAGCTGTACCATAGCGTAATGCAGCGAATCTCTCTCTCGTTCTCACGAACAAAGAGAGAACGCTACGTTACTGTATAGCTGACGTCGAAAACAGCCTTAATTATAATTAAGGCTGTTTCCACGACTTATAAGTCATATGAATTTGCAATTTGCCATTGTCAAGTTAGCCTCAACGTCGTCTAAACTCGGGTAAAACATCAATGATTTATTTTTTGCGCTGCATGCTAAGTGAAAATCTTTTTTTTATGACTAAAAAATTTTATCGGAAGAGTGTCGTCGACTCGTCGACTGCTTGCGACTTCATGGAAATCGGGCTTTAGAGCGGAACATGAAAAGTTTTTGGAAAGTGTACAATGGAACAGTCTCGTTCCCAGGGCAATATCATTCCTTCGTGCCAA
Source organism: Phenganax stokvisi (assembly GCA_025400075.2). Taxonomy (NCBI): domain Eukaryota; kingdom Metazoa; phylum Cnidaria; class Anthozoa; order Malacalcyonacea; family Clavulariidae; genus Phenganax; species Phenganax stokvisi. Next base: position 9,167 of record JAODVQ020116596.1, read on the forward strand.
GGAACCAATGATGTAATTGCTTTTCATAGACAATCCAGTTAGTCTTTAAAATGTTAATCGGGAAATCCATTCGATCACAGCTATTTCAGTGCTAAAACTTTGGATTTTCACGAGCCCCGAAAGTCATTGAGCAATAAAAAAGCGTTACACAAAATGGAATCTACAGGAAATGAGACGAATGATGACATGAAACAACAGCCGTGCACCTATAAAAAGAATTTCTAAAAAACAACTTGTCTATTAATCATTGTTACTCTATATCCCTGTTGGGTTAATTTGTCAATCGAATTGTTTCAAGAATTGCACCGCTGAGCGAGGGCGCCGTGTCTTTTTTTTTATAGGTCCTTATTTGTCATTGAACAAAATTATCCAAGCTAGAAATCAAGTAAAAGATATTGTCGACCGATATCAACACTATGTCAAAAACTCGGACTTCAAACAAGGTAATTCAGGTTGTTGTTTTTCATGTGATATGCTAGTGCTCAAGTTCAAAATTCCAATGTTTTGCGAGCATACAATTTTGGGGGTTTTACTTCACCTTAACGGATTATATCCACAAACAACGGCATGCGTGAAAAGTGCAAAAGATGTTTTTGGTAGTTCTCGCATTGAGTTCTCGCATTATACAGCATCAACGCCATGTTGGATGAATTTGACGAACGGCTGTCCTCAGTTACAAATCAAATTTATTCAAGTTCCAACATGGGGGAAATCTCTTTGTTTTTTAAATCTTAGGGGAATGATCGCACATCATCTATTTAAAATTTGTTTCTTGCATGTTTACATGAGCTAAGCTAGCGCAACAGGACAAGCTTCAGGCCTAATTTGATTCGAATATAATGGCTGTTATTCCAGTTGGATGCCAACGAGGAGTAAATTAGTCTGGAACTATTGTATTGACAACTAAAGATAGCCTCACTTGCGTCAGGTCAAAAGCAAAACAGTTATCTCACTTGAATTCATTTTCATCGAACCGCTATAACAGCTTTTGTCAGCTTTCAATTACGCAATGGTCACGTAACAATCAAGGCGGATTGCTATTCAGTGCAAATGTCGCGCGATAGACATTTTTGGGATCGCTTTTTTTTTAAATGTGTCCATTGAACCACATGTGATGAGATCCATTCCTGTTTGACAGCTGATAATGAAAAAAAAGCGATGCACGACATTTTGCAGTGAATGGAAACATCGATACGGTGTTGAAGTGGACAGCAGCCTTAAGTTTGGAACTTTGAATACGTCACAGCCTGAATGCAGACTAATGCATGTGGAAAAACGGTCAAGGTGGCAAGTACCATGTGGTGTTTCGGAAAACCTCGTGGCACATCCTGGCACAATATGATTTGGAAAGAGTTCAAGGTAACGTTTGTTTAGTGTGCCATACAATCAGTAGGGGGTTGCAATTATGCACCATTTCAAATTCTCATTGCGTTTCAGGAAACCACAGTTAATTGGACCCAATGGCGTGCGAGTATATCAGTACAGTATAAACCAGCAAGAGGTCTTCTGGTATGACCACCGTTTCACTTTCAAATTAGGGGCTGTTCACTTCAGCCGGGTTAGCCCGGTTAAACAGGCTAACTGGTTTCTATCATGTCCAATTGTCCCTTCAAGGCTTGTGCAAAATAAGATTGGAAATAGCATGAATGTACTAGGCGCAAGGAAATATTTTCGTGACAAAACATGGCCCGATCAACTGGGCTAGCTCGGCTCATGCAGTCACCCCCTAATAAACTACTATTTACTCCTTACTATTCTAGTTTGCAAGCTTTTGAACGGTGTATACATAAAAATAGTCTATTTAATTTATGGTGTATCTGTTGACCAAATTTTGATCCAGGTAAATCACAATATTCATGAATTCCAAGAATTGGTTACAAAATTTTGTGGAATGCGGAAACTATAGCCCTTCATAGTTTGCACATTTCGTACACTGTATTTTTGTATTACGCGCGGAAATTCTAACATTTCCAGTCGTGAAATTTTTAAGATTTCCGTACGTAATACAAGAATATGCAAATATTTTTGCCAACTTCTTAGGCTTATATTCACTACGTTTTACAACAAGCAAACCGTGGGAATGGAATTTATTCTTCTGGCCAAGAGTAACATTTATTTTAAAGCTAGAGTCATGCGGTTTTAAAAGCTTAGTCAATCTGGCAGCACACTAAAATTACAAGTGCCCAATCAAAGCCACAGAGATCTGAGAACAACAACTTTAATTTTAAAAAAAACTGCTTTTACGTTCTTGGCAAGTCCTGTGCTTTTTCGTAGCATCTTATCACCTTCTGAGTAATGTTTACCAATTATTCACAGGAACTGCCAGGTAGTCTATAATTAACAAGTACTACCAATGAAGTTGTTACTTATAAGCCATGGTTCATTAAAATTGAGCAATAATTTGCTAGTCATTACCAGCTGCCCCAGACTCAGCAGTCAAACTCTCATTAACATCAACCAGGGAGTCATTATCACCATGTAAGGTCTTGTATGTATAAAACGATGGCTCGTTACCAGCAGTCAACGGTTGATCACCAATTGGCTCGTTAGAAGTGTGCATGGGCTCTTTATCAGCTTGTTCATGCTCATTAACAGAAAGCAAAGTATTCTTACTAATTAGCAAGGATTCATTAGAAGCTGGCAATGGTTCATTAGTGATATTCAATGGTTTATCATCAATGACCTTAGGATTCTCACATTGCACTAAGGCTTCACTATTAGTATGGAAAGGCTCGTTACCATTTTCCAAGATGTCGTTACCAGAGAGCAAATGATCGTCAGCAGTCTGCAATACCTCCGTACTAGCATGCAAGGGCTCATTGTCAGTAGTGAACGACTTGCTACCTGAAACTGATATCTTATTTACAATGAGCAAGCTATTGTTACCAGCATGCAAGGATTCATTACCAGCAACAAACGGCTTGCTCGCATCGTGTAAGCCATCATTACCAACAACCTTGGGGACGTTAACAACATTGCGGTCGTGAACAAGATTGGAGTTGTTAACAACATTAGGCTTGTCTACATCATTGGAATTGTTACCAGCATCCAAGGGTTTGTTATCAGAAATAAAGGGCTCATTATTGGAGGTCATGGCTCCTTCACCAATAACTTTAAGTTTGTTAACAATATTAGAGTTGCTACCAGCATGCAATGGTTTACTACCAGCGATCATGGGCTCAGTACTTAGGACTAACGCCTTGGGATCCTTATCAGCATGTAAATTCGATTTCTTGTTGCTGACAACTTTTGGCACTGCCTGTTTTCTTATTCTCTTGGGTGATACTGATTCTTTTCTTAAATGCAATTTCTTGTGCCTTAGCATACTGTCTTCAGTCATATATCGTTTCCTGCAACAGCTGCACTCAAACGGTTTTGTCTCATTATGTGCAGTTTTCTTATGTCGTACGACAGCACTAGCGACTGAAAATCGTTTATTGCAAATGCCGCATTCGTAAATATCCTTTCCAGCATGAAGTCGTTTATGTCGAGCTGCGCTACTGGATGTGCCAAACCATCTGTCGCAATAATCGCAACCAAAAGGCTTTTCACCACTATGTGACCTTTTGTGTGCTTCCAGGTGACAAAATTGCAAAAATTTTCTGTCACATTCATCACAGTGGAAACGCCTTTCACCAGTATGCGATCTTTTATGCACAGTCACGTTGGCAAACGAGGTAAACCTTTTATCACAAACATCACACTCAAAAGGTTTTTCTCCTGTGTGGGTTCTTTTATGTTCCTTGAGTGTACCGCCATGGGCAAATTTTTTTGGACAAACATCACACTCATATGGCTTGTGTCCTGAATGCAGTTGCCGATGTCTGTTCAAATAAGTCACTCGGGAAAATGCTTTCAAGCACACTTCGCACACGTGCGGTTTCTCTGTCGTGTGTGTGCTTTTATGAGAAGCTAAACCACTTGATTGAGAGAAACAGCGCTTGCAAATGTCACATTCAAATGGCTTCTCTCCTGTGTGAATTCTCTCATGCTGTAAAAGATAACTTTTCTTTTTAAATACCTTCTTGCAAAAGCTACATTCCATGCTACTGGCCATCGAAATATCAAGCTTTCAGCAACTTTTACACCAAGTTAAACGAGAATTGAGGCCACATTTAGAAATTAAAAATGGCGGCGGTTTTGCCAATGTTTAATCTGCGCATGTGCAACGAAAGACCATGCGTGGAGTACACGAAATGTGAGATTTTTGCGGGAATATGTTGAGGGGTCGAACGCCTTAATTCTAAGTATTTCTTTCGCCTTGACAAACAAAATTGCGAAATCAGGTTATTTCAAGCTATAGTTTGGTTTTTTGTAAAACAGGTGTTAGTCAAATTTTTTTCGGAGCAATGAACTTCAGTGCAAAGAGAGGGCTTTTCAGGAAAGCTCTCCAGTTTCCATCAGGTGAATCCAGTTTAAAGTTCAAACACAGGAGCCAATGCAGCTTTCGGCTGAAAAACGAGTTTTGTGGTTGAGTGGGAATTGCAATGAAAAGATGGTTATAAAATGGAAAAAAAATTGCAATGTTTAATTAGCAAATAATCCTGGTATTTACCAGATTTTCATGTGCACTAATTCATGTATAAAATATAAAACTAGAACTATCTATTCCACATTATTGCTCTTCTTAAACGTGGAAGCCTTTGAAGTCTCAGCAAATTTCTTGAAGAAATATCTAGTTTGTTTTTTTTGCATCTTCTTGCATCACCACCAAACATGAACACAGCCAGGTTGACAAGCCACTTGGGACAACCTTCAATGCTGTGAATCGTTTTAGCATTGGTTGAAATACTAACAAAGTTTTTCAACACCCAGTACAATGCATCATTAAAGGTAAAATCCACGTTTATCTCATACAATCGACAAAAAGAAGGGTCATGGTAAGAATCAGTTGATAAAGTAAATTTTGGATAGATATTTGTAACTGTGGAATTCACTTCTATCTGAGCAGTGTCACACGAAAGTGTTGATATATCCTGGGACATAGTATTGCCAGACATTTTCTGGTCAGTATTGGTAGGAAAATCTGTCTCAACAATCTTGGCAGGCAAATTTTTCTGATCTTCAAGCATTGTGTCTTTTTTTACAAGTCCTGGGTTCCGTTCAAATTGTACGCCTTCAACCTCCCCTCCCTCGAGTGATTTGCGAACAGATTGAATAAACTCCTTCTCAAATTTCGCAAAATCTTCAAGGAAATTGGTGGACAGTTGATCCGTATTCTCGCCATCGTCATAGCTAAAGAGAGGATTCAGAGGATCGTCCCATGCTGGGTTCTTCACAAGATACAACATACCTAGAAAGATAATAAGAAAAAAGCTTTTAATTGGTCTTAACTAATACCCTTTAACATATTTAACTCAATTGCTGGAATTCTTGGCAATATATTAGCTATTTTAGTACCCTAGCCCAGTCGAAGCAGCCAAAAAAGCACCTTCCACATTCATTGCAACTTGCCAATTGCTTGGCAATCTTAATAAATTTTAAGTTGAGTACTTTTTCATGGGTGCTGAAAGATATCTCAGTCCCCCACAAATAATTTTGGGGGTATTCAGCCCCCTCCCTGTACACCCCTAAACACCAGATGATTTTACTCTGTCTCACATCAGATGATTTTGCTTGGTGGGAGGAAACTGCTGCGAGTGAAAGTAGTTGGCAGTTGGTAATTTCCCTTGACTGACCATGAACCCCAGTGCTCCTTACTTGTAGGTATAATCTTACTCTGTTTAATGCCAGATGATGATTGCCTTTCACGAAGAAACTGCTTGCCACTTTTAAACAATTAACCAAATAATTCTACCAATACTTTAAGCACATAACCCGCTAAATACCTTGAACAACGTCTTCAAAGTCGTTCGTTTCTTGCCAATCTCCATCGAGCAAATTTAAACAAACCTCACCAGGCTCATCGTAGCCATCGCCAATATTTGGATGAAATATTTGACTTTGAAAAGTCACAAGTGGCGGCGAAACCGGATACTCATCCAATAAACTAACTTCAAAAACAAAAATCCCATCCTTGTAGTAGCCGTCTTTTATATTCAATTCGATTTTAAAGCTGTGTAGTTCGTCGTCAAACTCGATGATTTTAGCTTCGTCGTTTGAAAAGCTTGCTATGTTTTTCTGAAGCCGGTAAAAGTCCTTGGTTATCGAGCGTTTTGTCATGCTTTATACCGTCTAAACTTTTCATAAAGAGCCTAAAATATTAGCAAATGTTATGTAAAGGAGAGCATAAGCTGAAATAGCGAAATCGCAGGAGTATTTTTGTTTTATACACCTTTGAAACTGAGTTGCATCAGAATATGGAATGGAAATGGTGCAACTTTCGTTTGTACACAATCGTAAATAGAACGTTTTCTCGACCAATCAGAACGTTTTTACCGATTCAGCATTTAACATTTACAAAGCACGTGGTGAAGTAGCCCGCAAACGGGCTTTCACCTGAAAAGATGCAGAACTTCTTCGTAGAAAGTACCCGCTTTTTTACATATTTTGGAAACGCAGTAAGAGACTTAGCAGTGGGTGAAACAAATATAAATGCTCACGGCTCAAATATCAATGCCACTCAATTCTCAGGAGATTCTAGAGAAAAGCCGGAGAAGCCTCTGCGAAGGAGAGCGGAGGCCTAAACTTTGTGGATGTATGCCGTTCGACGATAAAGTAATGTTTCGTTCGTTTTGGTAATTTTTTTCCACGTGATCTAGTAAGCGTCTCTGTAAAATCCGGTCATACTGAGAGTAGAGACAACGGGCAAGCGAACTGATGAGCAAACCACGCGTACAACTGTTACAAAGAGGCGTGGTCGATTCGTCTATAAATGTCCCCTCACGCCGTCGATCAGTTTCTAGAGTATCTGGGACATCCACAGTTTGTCACTATAAATACTGACATGTTGGATGTGTAAAGCTTTGTTCCCCATTCCTTCCCTGCTCCCTAGTCAATGCAGCCTAGTTCCCAGGCCTGCATAAGCGCACTCTGCTGGTTAGGTCTGCTGACGTCCTTCGGACCCTTGACTGGAAAAATTTGAAGTTCACACGAAATCCAACCAAAGCAACATTTTTGTATAAAATTTTCAATGATTATTGTGACCCAATTTGAAGAAACTACTGATCAGCAGGAAACACCACGTAAATTTATTTATGCAAAGCTTTCGGTCCGTAAGCCCGGACCG
>JAODVQ020116914.1:0-16332 GCA_025400075.2 Phenganax stokvisi
GTATAGTGTATGCTTATAGAAGGGACTTTAGAGTTAGTTCATACTAAAGGGGTATGGGTATATTAACAGTGTTCATTTTGACAAGGTTCCATTGTATATATCGATTGAAAAAGTGTATATTTGTTACACACCTGTTAGCTGATTTAATTTCTTTCTCAAGTTTAGTTCTCTCTGTGCAGACAGGACAGACATATTCCTTCCCCGCCCTCTCCATACGTCGACCCTGACTAACAGATATACCCACACAGTCACCGTGGAACCACTCCTCGCAGATGTCGCAACAGATCATGAATCTGTCGTTGTGCGGTTTACGACAGATGCACCAGAGTTTGTCCGGGTCGTCGGAAATTGACGACTCTTCTTCATCTTCTGATTCTTCTTCATTTTTATCATTCTCCTTCTTCTCCTCCTCCCCTTCCTCCTCCCTTTCCTCCTCCTCCTTCTTCTCCATCTGCTGCTGGACTTCCACTGGTTTAGGTTTTGCTTGACCACCCTCAGAGTCTTGCTCTTCTGTGTTTACTTCAGATTTTGGTGGTGGTGGTGAAACTAGTGTGACTTGCTTCGATTCATTGTGTCGCGAGCTGATACGAACACTCTTCCTCTGTGGAGTACTCCGTGAACCTGCATTGGAACACAGAGAGTTTAGACACAGTCAATTGGTGGGAATACCGTTTTTGTTATTTTGGGTGGAAGTGTCATTTCCTCTATTTCCCTCCTCATTATCATCAGGTGTTCCTTGAGAAGGAGAGAGAGGAGGAGGAGGAGGTTGGTGACCAAGCTCTCTCTGATGCTGAGGGCCAACAGGTGTCTCTTCTGATGAGCCCAACACAGAGAAGAGAGATTCATCCACTGCTGACGATTGCAAAGCAGCCACTATGGCCGAACCAGAGCTAGAAACAGGAGCTCCTCCTCCGCTGGAAGACAAGTTGAACGGAAAATCTTCATCTTCATCGTCACTATTCCCAAATATCTCTGCTAGCTCTTCTGACGTCGGCAGAGACGGAGTCGAAGGAAGAGTGGACGTTCCTAGGAACGGAGGGAGTAAGTTTCCGTTTACGTAAGTGTAAACGCGCTTTACGTTTCAATTACGTAGGTGGGTTTTATTTGGAATCTTATTATCGTGGACCTTAATGGTTCATCTTGCGTCTTGCGTACCTGTAGGGAGTTCCGGCAATTCCCAGTCTCTCGCTATTGCGTCCCCACTTCCAAGATTTCCGTCCATTATCCTGCCGATCTACTTGCCGATATCTCCTTCGCGTTATCAATTCCAATTAAAGCCCACCACCCCACACCTTACGTATGATTTTAGGTAAAAAGCCGTTTCTGACTAGCAGTAGAAAGTAATAATATTCCAACACATATAAAACTAAATCACTACTCAATCCAGCAAGGTGAAGAAGTCCAACAAACAATCGATCGCACAAAAGGAGTGGAGTCACCTCCAGAAAACACTTGCAAAGTACACAGAGTTCAAAGTTCACACAGCTCATGGTGCGCATGCGCTAAAATAACACAAATCTCATGCTCCTGAAGTAGTTTTTATGTTTCTATCCGCGCAGAAGTTTTATTATGGTGCAAACGTTTCGACTATCGAGTTATGTTGGTCTGTTGGTCAGGCAGAGACGTTCGATTCATCCCTCAATTTCCACACTGCCGCTCAGAACGCTAGTAACTCGACCATCATCTTCTTCCTTCCTCAGGAAAGGTTAACTTACCTCTAGCTAACAACACTAGCTAAAGTAAAGTTGAAATTTCACAAATTCATTGACATAGCTGATGGAAGTCATTTTAGCTAGCTAATTGGAGGTGATGTTCTATTTCACCCCTGTACCAAAAATCCACCTTCATTTTATTTTCTAGTTCTTGAGTGCTCTGAACTACCAGTAGGGAAGCCGTCCACACCAATACTTCCTCCTGGAACTGGTGTTGAATTATCCAGAATGATGAATATCGATGATGCCAACCCTAATGGAAACGTCCACGGTGGAGTCATGCTACAAATGATGGAACAGGCCGGGGAGGTGGTGACCAACCGTCACTGCAACAGAGAGGCCAACAATCCCGAGGGTCCTGTCACCGCTGCTCTAGTTCGAGTAGATCACATAGACTTCCATAGGCCTATGTTTGTAGGGGAGGTTTGTCAGATTCAGGCTGCTGTTACGTACACTTCCCACCATTCTATCGAAGTTACAGTGGATGCCTGGGCAGAGAACATGCTTAGGGGTCATCGTAGGCACACCAACTCAGCCACTCTATGGTATATTACAACTCCTGTGCTCGAGCAGCTGGACAGGGCAACAGAACTACGAGCGGTACCCGTACCGCAACTTGCTGGGTTGACTCAGGAACAAGAAGAGGCCGGAAGAATCAGGTACAAGTCACAGAAACTCTCACGTGCAAAGGTAGAAGTGGATTTGTTTGATTTCCAGAACAAGACAGAGTACGAACCAATCCAACATTCTGTTCTAGCTTCTCAGCACACTCTAGCAAACGTCGTTCTTCCATCAGACTGTACTGTCACAGGCCACCTCATGGGTGGAGTTTTGATGAAGAAGATGGATGAAGCAGCTGCTCTGTGCAGCATCACTCACTGTGGAGGACTCTCTGTAACAGCCTGCATCGACGCCATCGATTTCCACTCACCAATCATGAGTGGAGAGGTGGTATTTACCACGGCAAGAGTTTCCTACGCCAGTGAAAAATCTCTGGAAATTGAAGTTATAGCCGAAGCAGAAGGAGCCATGACAGGCTCCAGGCGAGTCACTACAACTGCTTACTTTACTTACGTTGCCATTGGAGACGGACAAAAAGCAAAACCTGTGCCGGCACTAAAGTTACAAACTGATGCCGAAAGAAAACGGTTTGAGGAGGGAAGAAAACGATACCAAGCTAGAAGAGGTCATAAAAAATAATTATTTTAATCACTGAATAACACTAAAATATTATTTTTTAGAAATTTCAAGTTTTCTGGCTTGTTTTCTTGCTTCATAGCAAATTCTTTGTTCTTCAAATCTCTGTCGTTCTGCGTCGGTGGTTAACACAAGTTGAGGCACTTTTTTAGCACGTCTGTCCAAACCAATCGAGACAAACGTAAAATAAGCAGTGTTGGCTACTCTTCGACTGCCCGGGGTTAGCCCCTCGGCTTCGGTGATGACTTCAACAACCATTGATTTCTCACTGCAGAAGACAAGTCGTGCGGTGCAGAAAACTGCCTCTCCGTTGTGAACCGGAGCATGGAAATCAATGGCGTCTATGCATGCAGTGACCACAGGTCCGCGCGAGTGCCGGGCTGCGCATATTCCCGCTGCATTGTCCATCATCTTCATGAGTGGGCCACCCATTAGATACATTCCCTGTGCACAGTCGGAGGGGAGGACCAGAGTAGCCAGAGTTGTCTGTGAAGCAAGCACGGTGTGTTCAGGAGCTTCAGTTGAAGGATGATAGGTTGATTCAGAAGTAGGACTTAGTATGCCATGTTTTGAGTTGCTCGCTGCTGCTGCGCGACTACTTTTCTGAGCTTTGTATCTCTTTAAGCCTTCTTTTGATTCTTCAGAGCTCAGCCCTGTTAGCTGAGGCACGGGAGCAGGTTTCAGGGACATAGTCTTACTACTCGCTAGAGTTGCCACGTACCAGAGGGTCGCACGATTGGTGCGCCTCTGTTCGCCAGTTAGGACGTTTTCGGCCCATACCTCGACCGTCACTTCGCAAGAGTGTGCTGACGTGTACGTCACTGCGGCGTGGACCTGCGCCACTTCTCCCACGTACATCGGCTGGTAGAAATCCATGTGTTCGACCCGCGCTAAGACGGTTATGAGCGGAGCTTCTTCGGCGTGCTCCACGCTGTTGCAGTGTCTAGCGGACGCTATTGCACCGGCTTGTTCGATGAGTTTCAAAATCGTTCCTCCGTGAACGTTTCCTAGAGGATTTGTGTCGTCGGGAAGCATCACGCGACTAACTTCGACGGGAGTTGTCGGTTTGCTTACAGCTTTTCCAGCGGCACTTCGTTTTCCTAAATAGAACAAGGAGAGTTACTTCCTGATAAAACACTCAATGTTAATTTACCTCCATTGGTACTGTTAGTGAATAATGATCCGAGGGAGAGAGAGGTAACAATGAAAGGGAAATTATTTGGTGATGACGTTGAGCCGGAACCGTTTTGTCCGTCCCACCGTCTCCTGTGCCAGCCTCCGCAACCAGCAGTTCTACTGTAGCACCTCCTTGTCGTAAGAATAGCGGCCCGGCGGCCTCCGCGAGCAAAAATATGACAAGCCAACTTCACGAGGGCCATTTTTTCTCAGTCGGTGATGTGAAATGCGCTTGCGCAAATCTATTGCTGACGTTAGCAGAAACCACGTGCACTGAAGAAACGATTCTCGCAAAATACGGTATATGTATCTTTTCTGCCCTCATTGTGGGAATCTTTTGGTAGTCGAGGAGGGGCCCTCGACCCTCCGGTTCGCCTGCAACACGTGTCCTTACATCCAGAACATTGCAGACAAGGCAAGAACTCAACATTTTGAGCAAAGTCTTAGAGAATTTTTATTCTGTAGGTTTCGTCGGTTCAGTTCCCGAGGCTGAAGGAGGTGGACGACGTATTAGGTGGCCAGGCTGCTTGGGAAAACGTTGACACGACAGAAGGTCTCCATAAGAATAATACATTGCAGATTGTGTTACTGGAAAACTGTGTTTTTTTCCTGTGTATATACAGAAACTTGTCCGAAGTGTGAACACCCGAAGGCTTACTTCGTTCAGATGCAGACTCGCTCGGCGGACGAACCAATGACCATCTTCTTCAAGTGCTGCAACCCAGATTGCAATCACAGATGGAAGGAGTAACAGACAGCACAAAAAAATTTTATTCAACCATTTTTTCCATAGTCTCCACCTCTCCACCTCTCTCTCTCTCTGCGTATTTTATACAATACATTTGCAAAGCATATACACTCTGAGTCCTCTTATTTCAAAATCAAACTGACCAATCAAATCAACCATAAGTACAAGCAAGAAATTATATTTAGCTTTGGTTTCAATAGAAAAGTGCTAAAATAAAAATTGATTAATGAGTGATTTAGCAAGAGAGGTATATGAAACAAAATGTAGGATTTGGTCGGCAAGAGAGTTACTGTGTCTACCTATTCGTAGGCTTTTGAATTTCCTCTCCAGTCTTTTGCCATTTCCATGATAAGGTTAACAACAGCCTGAGGGTGCTGGTAGAGAGTGACATAGTCTGAGCCTGGTAGGACTGTTCTAGAGCTGTGAGGGTACACTTTCTTCATCACTTTCTGCTGTTCTTTCCTCCATAACTATAGTATACATCAACACATTGTTAAAGGAAGTGTAGCTGTATAATATGAAGGCTATTTTTAGTACAAGTGGAACGAAATTGCATTCTTTCACTGAATCATATTGTTCTTGAATGTTTTTTTCTATTTTTAGTAACGTTTGCTATATTTATTATATATTGCTATATACACTTCCTTTTAACTGTGGAAAGGTTAAAGCAATCACCAGGGGACCAGCTTAAAATATCCACACAAACAGGAGTGTCACTTACAGTGTGTTAATAGAAGGAACTTTTTTGAGTTTGTATAATAGCAAACCTTGGTTAGTTCTGGAGGAAGAGTGCCACTTGATTTCTTGAATATAGCAATGTTAACTGAAACATCAGTCGACGGCTTTAACTTAAAAATTGTCCTATGAGTAAGCAAGTGAAGAAACAACAAACACATGATAAAATATAGCAAGGTCAAAATAGAGATAATTCTACATACCTGATTTGAGAAATACTTTCATTCATAAAGTAGTATTCGTCAAAAGCTGATGAGAGGTGTTTTGGCTGGCACAGCAAATGTTTCTGAAGTAAAAAATGAAAAAGAAAGCACTAATAAAGAGTAAATTATAAAATAATTAGTGGAAAAATAAAGGCTTAAAAGTGGGCTCACTTTAATAGCAATGATGTCACTGGTTAATATTTCAGCGAGATTGGGTGTTTCCAATGGAGACATTAGTCCTGCCATTAACCCCAGTCTGTTGAATCCCAGTGATCCAGACATGTGCAAACTCTGAAGATGAGGCACTGTCAATCGATACCAATGATTGGCCCAGGGACTGAGCGGGACGTCTTTTTCATCTTTCAATGACGTCTCCTGACGAGGAGCTTCGGCTTCAAAGATTGTTTCTGGTGCAGGGTCTATGAGGAGTAGTCCAGCCACCTCACTGTGAAATGTTAAACAAAATGAGAAAGTAAGAGCTCAGTAAAAATTGGGCCTCTATGAGACAAGAGAACTCATAAAGCCACATTCGCTATTGTATTATTGTGGGCCCAGTGAGCAAAGATCACTGGACTCCAACGAGTTGAGCATCACAACAACAGAGGCCATTTTAAAACAGTTTTTAAGACAAATACTACACATAGAGCTATATATACGTGAAAGAGTCTCACTATTCATAAAGTTGAGCATAGAATCTGGAAATTAGAGTGCTGAAATCTACACCAACAAGAAGAAATGGCTTTGGTTGGTTACTAGCAACAGTCAGCAATCTGTGAACATCCTCAACCATCCTGTTTTATTAACAATCAAAATAAATCACGGTCAGCTATAATAAAAGCACTGTAAACCAACAACAAGTAACTAAAAGAAATTAACTTTATTAGCTACCTTTCGACAGTTGAAGGAAGTGTTCTGTCGCGATCTTTAGTAGCATTTCCATAATCATCAGTGTATCTACTGGTGTTCTTATGAACAGAGTACAATAATATATCATGATTGCTGTCTATAATATGGTATATACCTGATAGGCTCTGTCACTGAATCCTATACCAGCTCGGTCATAAGAACAGACCTGTAAGATTAGAGAAAACTAAAACTTTCATCATTGTATATTATCACCTAGAAACCTACAGCCTAAAGAAGAAACTATGTGTTATAATGGACAGCTTATGAGATGGTTATATAGCTGATATGCTCCTGGTAGAATTATATATTAATAGTGTAATACATACCCTGGTCTGTTTGGCTAAAATAGGTTGCACTCTGCTCCACACATACGATGCCTGTCCAATGGGAGCTTCTAGTATTACGGTAGGTAGGCCTGTGCCAGTGCAGTGTAGTAATAACTTCTGACCCCATCCAATATCATACACCATCGCATCTGAACAAATAATACATTCATTTACACAAGCCACCTTAAAGGGAGTGTGTATAGCAGTTTAAAGTGGAAGTGGTATATACTAGAACAATCTACTCAAACACAATGGCACGATATTATGGATGTAATTTTGTTCCACTTGTATATCATCTTTATTAATATAAGCTGCAAATTTAGTTAAAATGCTGTCTTATCTAAGAGGAGAAATAATAAATCTAGCACTCTAATTACTACTAATCTACAGTATATACACTAAAACCACTGTTTCAAAAATCACTGTTTAAAAATCACTGTTTAACTTAAAAAATCACTTTTTGGAGGTAGCACTCTCAATTCGTGGTTGAGAGCTGCGTAGTTGAGTATCATTGGCACTAGTATTATCAAAGAGATGTAGAAGAGTCGTTTTATGATCGGCCACCACCTCACTCCGTCGCCAAGACGTTTCTTTTTCTTGTATATGGACGGTTCGAACTTTGGATATTCCTCCGTGTTCTCTCCGGATACTTTATCAACCATACTATTTTCTTTTTCCGAAGGGTTTTGTTCTTTGTTCGCTCGCATTCTTGGCGCCATAGTATAATTCAGTCCGGACTTATAATACTCTGCAGGAAAAAAGCTTATGTTGGTGTTTCAATATTTCTGTGTAAACCCACGTGGGTAGTTCGCTAAATTAGAAAGTATTCCGATGGCCGCTTCTAGTGCGCTTTCTTTCGACGAATGGCTCCGTGGGGAACTGGAGAGAGGGGAGGTCGATGGTGAGGTATATACAGGATACATCAGTGGTAGTCTCTCCACTATGGCCGGTTCGAATCGTGAAGAAATCGCAGAGACGGTTCAGGACATTCTCTCGGGATGTTTGGTAAACTGTGCGCACGCGCGTGCAATCCGGACGCCGGATAAGACTTATTATTCCCTTCCTAAAGGAAGACGAAGGAGTGTGTAAGGATTTGAGTGAGACGATAGTTACAGAATGGGAGAGGAGAGAGGAGGAGAAACTATCTGCCAGGCTAGTCGAAGAAGAAATGGAAAAAGAGAAATCAAGTAGGACTTTAAAATGCCCTATATCGAACTCGACTCCTATTTGTAGAGGAATTGTTAATATCTGTTGGAGGGGGAGGAGGTGGTGGTGCTAGAACAAGAGGAGATATAGGAGGGCTGTCTGCCAATGATAAAGCACGAATGGTAGCTCAATACGGCGACCTATCAAATGATGAAGATGACCTATATCCTTCACCTAATACTCAGTCTTTCTTCCTCCACACTGTGCTATAAAGTCTTTGTTTTTTGTGTGTGTTTTCTTTGACACTCTATTCTATATTTTATATACTGATGATATGGCGGATGATACAGGAGGGAGTGGAGGTTCAAGATCTCACTACCAAGCTCCTAAGATGGCAGGTAGGGAGGCCACTTCACAGTTTTGTCATTTGATAGAGTTATTTTGAATCTGAGAAAGTCAATGTTTTTTTTTATATAGATGTATTTGATAATCTGAACTCCAAACTCGTGGCACAGTCAGAGAGAGAAAAGAGAGAGAAGGAGAAGGTGGCTCACGAAGCAAAGGTTGAACGAGACCGCAAGAACAGAGAGGCTCAGAAACAAAAGGCGCTGGACCGCAAAGAGAAGGAGAAAAAGAGAACACAAAAACACGAGAGACGGAGATAGCGCGCGCGTAGTCGGCGCGCAGGCTTTTTATTTGCACATGCGCGATTTATCAATGACCTTTTAAACCTGGCTATGTGTGTATGTTTGTCATGGAGGATCGGTTATGTTTAGAGCGACAGTATTTAGAAGTGGTGCAGGGCTTCGTGGTGAATCCATCGCACTCGAAAAAGGACCGTCGATTCTTTCTAACCGTTCTAGAGGCTCTTTTGGATCACGTGATCTCCACGAGCCCCACCCACCTTCCGTCTCTACTCGAAACGCTATTTCCACAGTTAAACGGAGACGAAGGAGTACTTCTAGCGCTGGGCAAGACGTTTTTACGTCGAAACATGCACACAGAGGCAGACCACTTCCTCAGAAAGGTCTGGCGCATAACAAAAAATAACAATTTTAACAATTTTTGTTTTATTTATTTTTCATTTTTCTTGTATATACTAGATACTGATGGAGGTCAATGCAGATTGTCTACTGGCAAGAGAGAGCCTGAGGATGATGTACGATATTGTCATTCCGAGATGGCATTTCCACATGCTCAATGATTACGCCCGCAATTCGGCCTATGCCAGAGCTCTCAGTAATCTGATTGGCTCCATTCCAGACTGCTGTGTTCTAGATATTGGATCCGGAACGGGACTACTGAGGTCAGCTGAACCTCTTTAATAAGGCCTCATGTCTTATAGAACTGGATTTCAACTTATTTCCCTGTAGCATGTTAGCCATCAGATCTGGTGCTACTAAAGTCTATGCCTGTGAAATGGATGTTACCATGGCAACGATGTCACGCGACATCATTGCAGCAAACAGAATGTCGGAGAAAATATCTGTGATAAATAAAAATTCGGCAGATCTCTCTATACCCGATGACTTACCCGAGAGGTTTTTGCACTTTTTACATTTTCTAGTTTTTTTATGTCTTAATAACAGGGTGTGTCTGGTTGTCACGGAAACTGTCGATGCCGGTCTCTTGGGTGAAGCCATAGTAAAGATTTTTCGTCATGCCTGGTCACATTTGTTGTTGCCAAGGCGACCAGCGGAGGAAACTAATCAGATTATGGCTGGTGGTCGTGTGATACCGTGTGGTGCTACTGTATATGCAGTGGCTATAGAATGTTCATATATAGCCAGACACAGTAGGTGAGGGAACACACAATATATATACTAATATGCATATAACTAAATTCTAAGGCTATTATCAGGTGAGGTCGGTGGACTCAGTTTTTGTGGGGTGACTCTGGAAGGTAGCTGCAAGAGCTCCAAGAGAGAGAGAGAACCCAGTGAGGAAGAAGTGACAGGTTGGGAGAGGATGGAGGAGGTGGAGAGAGGAGGATGTGAGAGTGTGACCAGTGGTGGGGTGGGTGTCAGAGAAACTCCTCCACTAGAGAAAGAACCCTATACCTCTGAGAGGCTCAGCTGTGTCAGTGGGGGTTATACCATGTTGAGCAAACCGCAGAAAATCTTCTCTATTGACTTCACTAACCCTGAGGTAAAGAAATACAGCTATCTCTGTTTTCCTACCTGACTTACTGGGATCCACTAACCTGTGCCTACTGGGCCCACGAAGCCCAGGCATACCTTATTGCAATAGTGATTACAGTAGTATGTTATGCAACTATGTTCCATGCCTCATAGAGGGTCAGTCATTGAATAGCTCTAACTCACTCTTCTCTTTTTAGGTTCCTCTGAGTTCGGTTGATGTAACTCTACCAGTGACTAGATCTGGTTGTTTGGATGCCGTAGCAACGTACTATGACCTCCACCTTGACTCCACCGTATCGATAAGCACGTCTCCCCACGGCAACCCAAACTGTTCCTGGGAACAAGCAGTTTACCCTCTGACTCCGACCTCGAACAAGGAGAGAGAGAGAAACTCAAGTCAAGTGAAGAACGGAGATCTGATCCACATAAAGGTAGAATGTACTGACTCTTTCATGTACCTAACTATGGACAAAATAGAGAGAAATTTGTCGGAAAACGGGGCACAAGTTGGTCGTCCGATCTCAGGATCATCCACCGTTCATTATTTAGATCGAGGCGTGATGAGTAGACTGAATGACTGGAGATATCACGAAATTTATTTGTCAGCAATATCTCGTGCTCTGAAAGAACTGAGAGAGAGTAACTACTGTGATACTAGTAGTGAAAATAGTAATACGTCCACAAATCTCCCTACCAATGAGGAAAAAGTAACAACAACAACAACAACAACAACAACAACAACAACAACAACAACAACAACAACATCAACAACTACAAGTAATGAAGAAGCAGAAAAAGGAGGAGGAGAGAAAGAAGTTAAGATGGATAATGAAGTAGAAAGCTCATCTTCATCATCAGAAGATGAAGATTTTGCTAATATCATTGCTCTAGATTTGAGCCATGAATTTTCCATTCTAGGCCTCATGGCAGCTAAAACAGGTATTATCAATTACAACCAAATTGACCATTTAGAAACTCTATTTCGGTAATAAGTATATACACCTATATAGCAATATACTTTAAGCTCCTAATGGTTTATTCTATTTTTAGTAACAGTTCTAATTAAAGCCCCTGTATGCTGCCATACTATTATTATACACTATTATTGTATGTGTTGTTGGATTATGTTTTGCAGGTGCTGATTTCGTTCAAGTTGGTCGATGCAGTGACATCTATAGAGACCTCCTTGAGACAGTTGCCGCGAGAAACAGCCTCGAGCAGAAGACGTCTATAAAGTGGGCGGAGCTTGAAGTGGTGACCTCTGAACCCTGTCTAACGTGGGATATGATATTGTGTGATGTTGTTAGTCCGCAGGGTATACTGAGACCCAGCATCTTTGAAGAATTGGGATTTGTGAGGTAACTACTATTCAACAGTGGAGTGTATACACCTTGAATAATTGTAGCAGTATATATAAGAGCTAAATTTCAATACAGTTTAATGTTTCAATGTTATTTTTTGTCAAACTGCAGAGAACATCTCTCTCATGCCGACACTGTCGTGCTCCCGTCAAAGGTCAAAGTTCACTGTATGGCCATCTCATCCCTAGACCTTCGTGCGCAGACCACTGTACTTGGTTCCGTTCCGACGCTGGGCTTGGACATTGCACGATTCATCAATAAGTACCAGGTAATCATAGAGTACTTACGACTGACTGATATAATGGCTATGTATGTTATTTAGTACAAGTGGAATGAAATTGCACTTGTTCTTGATTGGTTTGTTCTATCTTTAGTAACATTTAAAAATTTAGCCTTTATTATACTGCTACAATAATCCTTAAGTATATTATTATAATAATTATTTCTCTCTCACACTGTCGTCCACATGTAGGTGTCTCACTTTATAGACCTGGATGTGAGGTCGTTGGTTCACGAGAGACTCACCAGTGATGTGGAACTGTTTTCAATTGATTTAAAATCACTCACTACAAGAACACCTCTCACAGTAATTATGCATACATTGAGGTCTATTCTTCACGACACTCCATTGTAATGTATACCCACGCAGGTAGAGAAGGAGGTGAATGTAGAGGTCACTAGAGATGGGAGTCTGACAGGTTTCATCTACTGGTTTACTCTAATCTTCTCCCCCAACGTTACCATGGTTACCACACCACAGTCGGGTGCAGATCAGGTGACGGTGCTCTCCATATAGAATACTACCACATAAAAATATAAAACCAACATTTTGTATTTTACTTTTTCTCAGAGCCCTGCTATAAGGAAAAGTTTCTAATCCACTTTTATATATAGCCTCTCTAAAATTATTTTTTCTCAGACACATTGGCATCAAGCTGCATTTTGTCTCCAGGAAGATCAACCTCTCAGTAAAGGACAAGTACTCGGGGTCAGAGCTCTCCTAGTGGACAGCCTGTTAGATATTTCACTACTCAATATTTGTGACCGTGTTTAAAGAGCCATTGAACCATACACATACTATGAAAGTGGTGATTATAACACAACTCTATAATACGAACAGACAATATAATTTTGTGATCTTTAGCTGGGAGAGAGACAATGAAGGTGTCTGGCACATTTGGTTCAGAACCTCACGCTATGTAGTCAGGAATGAGAACAGGTAAAGAGAGATTGAGGTGTAGGGCCAAGATTTGAGAGAGGTTGATTTTCAGTTATACTTTGCAACAGCCATTCTACTTTGAAGCATGTGTGTTTCTATGCTCTCCTCTTCCTCCTCCTCCTCCTCTTCATCCCCTTCTCTCTCATTAGTCATAAACTTTGACCATCTTGATGATACTGTTGGAATCGAATCGTCAGCCACCGCAGCAGATTTTCTCGAAAAACGTCCGATATCGTCACGGATACATGCCATTTTGTCTTCGTGGGTCATGCGACCTGTCACATGACCTTCTCTGGAATGGCTGTGAGGTATTCTAGATTTTTCATGAGGTTTTGAGGGAGCTGGGTGACTTGAAGGAGAAAGGAGTGAGTTAGATGCTAGTTGGCCACTGTAGTCCGGCTCCTGATGTTCCAGTTTATGATATCTATCACTAGTGGTATAGACATAGCACGGAGATTTTGATTCTGACAGTAGCTGCCCCATCTCATCACTGACTGATGAGTATGGGTGTACGACGGTATGGGAATGAGGTCCTGACGAAGAGGCGTGGTCTGATGGTCTACTTGATTTTGATAGTGGGTGTGGTTTCACAGGGTCTGATCCATGCCTAATTTATACAGTATAATAGAAAATATAGAGAGTTCATCGCAGGGTTAAAGTTCATTGTACCGTTTTAAATCCCGTCGTTTCTTTCTGCTTCGTGATTGGTCAAACTCTGTTCTATCTGTAGTGAATGAACCAGTGTCTTCTGTTTCCTTCATAGGGAGATAGAATGAGAGAGAGAGTGTATGTATTACGTATTGAATCAAGGCTAGTGTAGCAGTAAAATTAGGACTAAATTTAGAAACAGAAAGGTTACTAAAGATAGAATAAACAGAAGGGAGAGAGAGATAACCAAAGTGGTGCCGCGGTCACCATTGCACTAAGGTGCAACTGGGCTTTGTGGGCCCAGTAGGCACAGGTGACGGGACCCCCTGCTAGTCAGGCATGAGAATGGAGAGAGAGAGAGAAAAACCTCCTCAGAAGTGGAGTCCTGAGGGTCTGTGAAGAGTTTCCATTTGTTACCGCCTCCTCCTCCACTCAATAACACTGGATGCTCTCCACTTTCCTATGAGACACATGTGCAATAATTCAGTACTTGAGGTCAAGACCTCCGAACAAGGGACACTTTAGGGCCAGTGTAATACTAGTTTTGTCCTTTGTAGAGAGGTTGTCTCTAACTCAGAGTGTCCCTCATTGGAGGTTCAGCTGTACAATATTATAAACCTGTTCGTTGCGATGTTCCTTGTCAAAAGTCTGTGCATAGTCTTCAGGTGGATGATTCAACAGCTGTTGCCTGGCAACCAAACAATATACTACATGAACCATATAAACCAAATGGTGTAGAATCCGTCAATGAATTGGCTGGATTCTAAAACTCACTCGGCCATTTCTTTCTCTCCTCTCTTCATGTTGAGCTTCTGGACATGTTGCCGACAGTCTGCAGCCGACCCTTGACCATAAACCTATACAATACAATATAATACAATACCAGGATGCCACATGTGAGAGTAGAGAGTACTAGCTAAGTAGAGTAGATTGTATGTGGGTAAGATAGACTTACTTTCTGAACCGACTGTTTCTCGTTGCATATCTTACACAGCCACTTGTTAGAGCTCTTCTTAACCTGTGGACATGGAGTCACAGCTAGTAATATAGCTAGCAAGCAACGCGTCAACAGACGACCAGCGCCGTCTGCTCACTAGCCAGGAACGTGGTGAGGGGTACCTGGTGGACCTGGAAAGTTTCGCAAGAGTAGCATCGTAACACCATAAACACCTGTACCATCCTAGACATTCCACTCCTTCTTCTTCCCGCCAAATTTGTGACCGTAAACCTGTCAATGACGCTGACACAAAGCCGACAGTTTTTTCTCGACTCTACTAAAGTGGACCTGGTTTATCTCCGCACTGTATCTCAGCTGGGGGTTCCTGAGCGTATTTATGAGGGACTGGGCACGTGCGGAGGAGTCTCGTCGCTAGACAGACGAAGAACTTTGATAAAGAAGGACAGGAAAGAAAGATGAATCGCTAGCTCTGCTCCTCAAAAAGTGGGTGGAGCTGATATTTAAATACACATGCGCAGAACACTAGCTGAGTTGGCGTTTTGCTTTTCTCTCTCTCACAGAATGGCTGCAGTTGATTCAAGTGTAGAGAAGGAAGAGAGGGAGTCCTCTTCTGCCCGTGTCTCCAAGAAAGAGAGTTTGGACACGGAGGAGCTACAGAGACTGCAGCTAGCTCACGAGGGCATGCGATTACTCTTGAGTAGCCAGGTGAAACAAGCGGAGCGTCTCTTTCGAAAATCCAGGTGAGTATATACAGCTTCAGCCCCCTCCACGCCTTTCTTAAACACTTCTGACCTTAGCTCTGCTTCTCGGTCGTGAAGGCTACTCTTTAACTTCTGTCGTTCAGAGAATGCCCGGGATAGTACCTGTTGCAAGCATCGCTAATTTATAATGCTAGGCTTGCACACAACGGGGGGAGTGTTAGGCCGCAAGAAAGGGTTAGTTTTTTTACAAAATTGGGGACGTTTACCAGTGAGGCGTGTCTATCGAGCGGTGGGCTATTGTTCTGGAAACCTCTAATATACATTATGTTATACGTATCTGTTGTCACTTAATATCACTTCATTTTTGGCATTCCTCTAGCCAGCTTGATATAAAGCATGATGTATGGTCGTATATACAAGAGCCAAGTGTTTGTATGTATGTAGCTGTGTGTGTGTGTGTGTGCTAGGGCGTGTGGCCTTCAGGCAGTGAACTAAGTGTCAGAAATATTAATCCTGCTGCGCATATGGTGACATGCTGTCACCTCACTGAAGTAGCTATGTTACATTGTATATACAAGTCTGTTATGTATGAGTGTTATGGTGGCACAGTCTTGTTGCCTAGTGTTTAAACTGAAATAGAAACTCGCTATCATCATGTAGATTTCAATTTCGGAGCAAGGTTATCTTAGGAGATGCATTCCATTGTGTACACTTGCCCCACAGGTCATTTACTATGATGTTTTAGATCTGGACCAGTGTTCTGGGTACTCGCTCTGTTATCGTGCATGAATGGAGCACCTTGTATTGATGTGTCTGCGGTTTGGGGGAATGAACAAAAGAGAGAATAATTGTTTTTTATTGTCCGTTACTTTCCTCCTTCCGCCTCTCTCTCTCTCACTTAACCACATACATATATAGTAATACATTCTTCTTATTCATACTCCCTGTTCTCGTACTCAAATTGGAGAGTAAGTACTGGTACTCATCTGTCTACTGGGCCCACAAAGCCCAGGTACACTGTATTACAATGGTGACAGTGGCACCACATCGGATTTTCTACATAATATGCCTTATAGAGGCCAATCATGAAAGATACGTAGCTACCTCTCTCTCTCTCTCTCTCTCTCTCTCTCTCTCTCTCTCTCTCTCTCTCTC